>CAUYQV010050864.1:0-22342 GCA_963574575.1 Galagoides demidoff
CTCCAACTCCTGGGCTCAAGTGAGTCTCCTGCCTCTGCCTCCCAAGTAGCTGGGACCACAGGCGCCCGCCACAACGCCTGGCCATTTTTTGGTTGCAGCCATCGTTGTTGTTTGGCAGGCCCAGGCTGGGGATTCGAACCCGCCACCTTAGGTGTACGTGGCTGACGCCTTAGCTGATTGAGCCACGGGCGCCGAGCCATTTATTAAGTCTTTTAATGTAAGACTTGTCACTGTAAGATGCATTTGTATTTATTCTCTACATCAGCGGCTCTAAACCTGTGGGTCACGACCCATAGGAAATGTATTAAAGAGCCGCAGCATTAGGAAGGTTGAGAACCACTGGTCTACATGATCACATATCCATTATAAATGGGCCAATTTCACAGAAAAGATGTTCTGAAGAGGTTAAGTAACTTACAGTTGCCCAGTGGCAAGGACAGCAGCTAGAATGAAGCCTGAGTTCTCCCCCCACCAAGCTATAAGTTCTCTCCCACACTATTCCCCCCATTCTGTGACAGCACAGTACCCAGAACCCTTTCCTGCTAAATGAGACGAGTAGGAAGATAACAATACTGTCTGGAGAATTAGTTAACAGGAGAGTTTCCAAATCTGGGAGGGGAGAATTCTTGTATGTCCTGATGCTGACCTCCTGCCATGTACTGGCAGCTCTGGGCATCCTGTCTTGCTCACTCTGTTTGGGCCTTCTGACAATGCCAGTTGTGTTTTGGCTTTATTTCTCCCCCATGGTAGTTTATAAGCTGCTTTAAGTGGACCCGATTTTGAATTTAGTGAAGACCAGTGAGCAATGGGGCAGGTCTGTCACTCTGGCTACAATAAAGGAATCCCACAGGGGACTCTCCCGCAGGTTGTTTCCTTTACTCTGTCACCAGCTGAAGCCAAGAAAGCACGACCTAGATGGCCACAGTCAAGCCCCAGCAGTGTGCTAATGAATGAGTTTATTGATCTGAGAACTGGCACACTGACCCTTTCCCAAGGCTGTGTACATGGCTAGCTCCACCTGGTTTCCCAAATTCCCTCCCCAATGAAACCTAATCCTTAGGGGAGAATGAGGGTCACAAAACAGTCTGTGGGCAAACAGACAAGTAGGGTGAGGCCTTCCTGAAGCCATCTCACCTGACAATGAGCCTCCTCCAAGAGCTGTACCTGGCCTGCAGCTTGCCTGTCAAATCCACTATAAAGAACAAGTCTCTGGGTAGCAGGTACCAGGGCACTTAGGTTATGCAATGTTGGTAAAATGCTGCTGCATAGGCTTTTCGTTTGGGCAATAAAGCTAAATGTGTGGGTGTTTGAACAGTGTAGCTCTGGCTGGGGGAGGAAGAAAGAGGATGTGTACATGGCCAGAGCTCACCATATATAGCAGGTCTGGAGCTGCTTGAATCCAGCAGGAACCTGAATGCCCCAAAGCTACATCAAAACTGCTGTAGTAGTTGAAAAGAGAACCTATTGCATAGGCTACCAGTGTCTGCCAGGGCAGTTCTCTGCTGGACTGAGACTGGCATCAGTCTGCTTTCCAAGCCACACTTTATTTCCTTCTCTTCTCTCCCAAAACTTCTTCCCCTCAGCTTATAAAAATACTCCAGTGTTTCCCCGTATTAAAATAAAAAAAACACAACAAAAATGCTTCCCCTCCACTTATTTCTCCCTCTAGTGATCACCTTATCTTTTTTTCTCACTTGAAACTTTTTTTTTTGAGACAGAGCATCACTATGTCATCCTCAGTAGAGTGCTGTGGCATCACACCTCACAGAAACCTCAAACTCTTGGGCTTAAGCAATTCTCTTGCCACACCCTCCCAAGTAGCTGGGACTACAGAAGTCCACCACAATGCCCAGCTATTTTTTGTTGCAGTTATCAGTGTTGTTTAGCTGGCCCAGGCCAGGTTCGAACCCGCCAGCCTCAGTGTATGTGGCTGGCGCCATAACCACTGTGCTATGGCACCAAGCCTCACTTAAAACTTCTTAAAAAGTGATCACAAAGCTTGCTTCCTTCTTGCACCCCAATAACGCCTTGATCTCATATCCTCTGCTTCCAGCCCCAGAAAGCCAATGAAGGTGCTTTCCTTGACCATCCCCAAGCAAATCCTTTCCCCTGTGATCACCATGTGCTACTTTCAGGTTTACCTGTTGCCTCTCCTAGAACACAGGTAGGGAGTGCCTGGAAACATAGTGCCCATCATATAATTGGTCAGTAAATGTTTACTATGCTGTTCATATTCAGAGGAAGAGACCCCCCTGCCCCCCAAACACCAAATAGGACACTCAGAAAGAAAGCAAAGTGTTGCAGAAGGAGTTCATATAGCTTTGGATTTTTCTCGGATCCTCCATTACTAAGTGGCCTAAGATAAATCTTTTAAAACTGCCCAAACCATCTCCCGATTTGTAAAATGAAGGACTTAGACTAAATTGGTGGCTTTTAAACTGTACTATGAGTATCCATGTTGCTACAGAAGATCGCTTTTCAAGGGGCACGCTGTGAAAATGTGAAGTAAGGTCATTCCCACTTCCTTCAACCCAAGTAGCAATCTTTATATATTATGGATGAGCATAATACAGGATGTCCCAAAACGTCACCCCAAAAGTTGCCATACATATAGGAGAAATGAGAAATTATAGTAAATATACCTTTATTTACAAAATAGTCATTATGAAATTTGACAAACAGGTGGCCAACATGCAAGATTATTTTGGAAATATTTTGTAAAATTTTGTAATGACTATTTTGTAAATAAAGGTACATTTACCTACAATTTCTCATATCCCCTATGTATGGTGACTTTAGGGACACCATGTATTTCATTTTTAAAAAGAACTCTGCTGACCGCTAGATCCCTCTACCTCAGTTGTTCTCAACCTTCCTAATGCTGCGGCCCTTTAATACAGTTCCTGTGGGCCGTGACCCACGGGTTGAGAACTGCTGCTCCACCTGGAATGCTTTTTCATTCATTCTTTCATTTGCTAACTTCTACTCATTCGTCAGTATCAGTGTGAATGTCACTTCTTCAGTGAAGCCTTCCCTGACTGACCCACTCCCCAACTGAATTAGGTACTCTTCTTCTCACATAGAGCTTAAGGTTCCTCTCATGGCACCCATCACAGTTGTATTTTATTAATGATTTGTTGAATGTGTCTCTTCTCATTCAAGCCCTATGAAGGCAGAGGATAAATCTATCTGCTCTGTACACAGTAGCTTCAACGAGGGAATAAATGCCATCATTTTAATGAATCTTTGTTTAAGCGGATACTTAAGTCATAAATAGTATTAATATTAAATAGTATCATTAATAAGTTATTAGTTACTTTGGTAATTATAATTAATAATGAAAGCAACTTAATATGGTAGCTTACACAGTAGCTTCAATGAGGGAATAAAGGCCATAATTTTAAATGCTTATCTTTGTGATAAGCAGATATTAAGTCATAAATAATATTAATATTACATAGTATCATTAATAAGTAATTAGTTACTTTGTAGTTATAATTATTAATGAAGAAAACAACTTAATATTTTGAGTTAACCAGACCAGGCACCTGAATTTGCCTTCCACCACATACTAGGTGTTCTGTGGGTAAGTTCTCTAACTTCTCTAAGCCTGTGATCTCTCGTATATGAGAAAAAGGTTGTTGTGAGAAAGTATAACATACACAAGTAAATAAACAATAATATAGGCTTGGCGCTGGTGGGTTCAGATCCAGCCTGGGCCTGCCAAACAACAATGACAACAGCAACCAAAAAATAGCCAGGTGTTGTGCCTGTAGTCCCAGTTACTTGGGAGGCTGAGGCAAGACAATCTCTTAAACCCAAGAGTTTGAGGTTGCTGTGAGTTGTGATGCCATGGCACTCTACCAAAGGCAACACAGTGAGACTCTGTCTCAACAACAACAACAACAAAATTGATTTCTACAACAAGAAGGTACTACTGCTCCATGACAACTTTATAAGGGGAGTCTCAGGCAGGCACAGTAGCTCACGCCTGTAAATTCTAACACTCTGGGAGGCCAAGGCAGGTGGATTGTTTAGAGTTCTAGAGCAGCCTGAGCAAGAGCAAGACCCCTTCTAACTAAAAATAGAAAAACTAGCTGGACGTGGTGGCACATACTTATAGTTCCACCTACTAGAAAGGCAGAGACAAGAGGACTGCACAAGCACAAGAGTCTGAGGTCACTATGAGCTATGACACCACGACACTCTACTTGTCTCAAAAAAAAAAAAAATTAAGGGAACACAGAAGAGGAACTAATTCTGCCTTCAGAGGGAAGGGAAGGGTTCAAAGAAGAAACAACATATGAATTGGATATTGAAGGAAAAATAGAAGCTTGTCAATATAGAGGAAGGGGATAAGGCCTTCCGGGCAGAAAAAAATTTTGTATAGAAGGCAATATTTCTACCCCATAGTTTAGCTTTTTCTTGCAGAGGAGGAACTAGTGGTAGTAACAGTGCCTAGAATGGCAAAAGATGACACTAGTAAAGGCAGCATAGGTTATATATGGTGGGATATGAATGCCACATTCCCAAAATTGTATTCAATCTGAGAATAATAAAGACTATTTAGTAAAAAAGAACATGTGCATATAAGTGTGCATGCATGTGTGCCCTGATCCAATTTGTATTGAAAAGACCAATGGAATAAAGAAGGCTAAAAACCGTCTCCAGGCACCACTGTTGGTTGTAACCCATGAAATCAATTTAGTGAGTAACATCTTGAATTTCTATTTAAAAGAATTCAAATGGAATAGAAAATATCAGAGATTATATGATGTTGTAAGGACAAATTTTAGAAAACTTTGGTATCAGATACATGTGTGCATTCTGGGTCATAAAGCAAAATGCATTTGTAACTATGGGTCAGTCAAAAAAGTCTGACTTGGGTGACCGACCAAGTAAAGGAGGTGAGGGAAAGTCAAAGAGGACTCCAGGGCTTGGCGCCTGTGGCTCAAGTGGCTAAGGTGACAGCCACATACACCTAAGGTGGCGGGTTCGAATCCAGCCCGGGCCCACCAAACAACAATGATGGCTGCAACCAAAAAATGGCCGGGCGTTGTGGTGGGTGCCTGTGGTCCCAGCTACTTGGGAGGCAGAGGCAGAAGACTCTCTTGAGCCCAGGAGTTGGAGGTTGCTGTGAGCTGTGAAGTTACAGCACTCTACCCAGGGGGACAGCTTGAGGCTCTGTCTCAAAAAAAAGGACTCCAGGTTTCTCATGTGAGCACAATGCCACTGGGCAAGACAGTGAGCAGAGGAGGATGCCTGCTTTTATCAAGTCCACAGGAGGATGCTGAAGACAGTGCAGACAGCTGCCTCTCTCTATACTCTTTCACCAGCCACAGTCAATGCTAATTTGTTCAGCAAAGACAATGAGCACATTCAAGCTCACATGAATACAAAATTGATAAAGAGTCTTCTAAGAACTAGAGGGTGTCCCAGCCCTACATCCCAATCCATAGAAAAACTGTGGCATGAGAAAAAGGAGACAGAATAAATGAAGCATCAATACTTCCTCCAAGTAAGTATTGGATATGAGAAATTGTGTCTCCAGTCTGAGAGTCAACCATTATCCCTGGAAACTCAAATAAGCATTCTGAAATGTCAGCCACCAGGGAATTTTTGTTTATTAGGAATTTGTCTTTTTTTTTGTTTGTTTTGGGGAAGAGGATTATTTCTACTTTTATGACTGTTTTCTAAGTCTCCCCATCTCTCCCCTCATACCACCACCTCCAATAAATATTTCATTCCTGATACCTCTAACAAGTCCACAGAATTCTGAAATTTCAGATTTGGCTATCCCTCAGTTATCCTCCTAGAGCATCAGGCTAAGAGGACAGGGACTAGAACATAGTTTCTCCACAGACTTGGGATGCATCTCTCCCTCGTCCTAACACCCTCTTTTCCTAAAACAAGACAGTTCTCTAGTTTCGCACTGCTCTACAAACCTGCCCCAGAAATATCAGACAGCTAGAGGCCTTCAAATACTCCATGGTTTTGTACATGTTCTGTATGCTGCTTCTGCTATTCCCTCAACCTGAAATGTCCTCCCTTTCTATGACAGAAATTCTCTTTATCCTTTTTGGTAGATCTCAGGTGTCACCTCTACCACAGGGCCACTCTTTATCCAACATACGCCCCCCCACACACACACCAAATTCAGTTTTAGTTACACTACTTTGTGCTTCCACAGCACCCACTTGTGCCTTGGACACAGCGTTTCTCTATCATCCATTACAGGCAATTATACTTTATGTCTGTTTTCTACTAGACTAAATTTTTTGAAGGTACAGACCATGTCACATTATTCTCTTCAACACCCCATGGTTCTAAACAATGCCCCAACCCAGTAAGAGTTTCAAATTGAAAAGCTACTGATTCATTCCACCAAAGCCTGCATATCATCAGAACTAAGGAAGACCAAGCATTGATATGAAACAGACAGCCTCCCTTCCCCCTACCTAGCTGGGGGTGGTACATCCCATTCCTAAGAAATTAAACCAACTTCAGCAAGGCAGACTCAGCAGGCACAGTTTGGAAACTTTAAAGAACTGCAAGTAGTTGCAAGGTTCTCCCAGCTGCTATTAGTCAGGTATTGACCTTGGGATGTGGTCACAGGGATTATGTATTTTATTTTGCCATCCACTCCCTCTAATACTCTGATACCTCTAGCTATATGGGCAATAAAGAGTCTTTCATACAAGCTCTGAATATTATCTTTGAGCTCCTCTGGGAACAGCCTAGCCTTCTCTCGACCCTCCCACCTTCCTAGTGAGTAATTCCATAGTGCCACCTCTGCAGTCTCCCCTCTTGAAAAAGTAATTTCCCTCTCAATATATCTAGCTTCCCTCCCTGAACCCTTTCCCTGACCTTCACTATTAAGACAATAGGACAGTAATGTGCCTTCTTAGCCAATTAAAAGACATGGCACATTTTGAAGAACTAACAGGAAGAATTAGCAAGGGTTTTAACAGTTGTAGCTTCCTCTGTGATCCTATAAGTACTGCTTACTCATATTTATTATAGAACTTAGCCATTCTTACTTATAATTGACCATTTCACATCTACTTTATTAGAGTGTGAGCTTCTTTAGAACTATCTCTACCAGCAAAGTACCTAAGACATAGTGTGCACTCAATAAACTATTAGCTCAGAAAAAAACAGTATAAAATAAACTGTAGCCATAAGCCCCTTAGCCAAACTCAGTGACTATCTGAGCACAGAAGAAGAAACATTTCAGAGGTTATCAAAACCAAAACATCTTTATATAGTAGTCAGTGCTGTGATGCAAAGGCTCAGCTGAAGGTAGCCTCAAACAAGGGGCCTTTTGATGGGGCAGCCATTCCCCATGCCCCTTAGATGCTCACTATGGTCAAAGTAGTAAACTTAGTTCTCCAGAATTTACTTTCCCAAGATCTGGCAGTTCAATAAATACATTCCCCAGCCCCCACTTCAACAACTCTCCTATATCCTTCTGACCTTTAATACTGTGTAACATTAGATGAAAAATTGATTTTTTTGGCGACTTATTTCACAGCTGAAGAAAAAATACACTGTTTAAGGTGTTAAATATTTTTACATGCAACAAACCTGGCATGAATCTAACTCGTATACACACTTTAGAGGTACAGGCATAAATGTCAGTGCTATAATTTGTTATAGGTTTCTGATGACCAGCAATGAAAATGACCACGGATTCTCACAATTCAAACCACTTTTACGTAAATGTGAACTTTTCCTAAAACAGCCAAGGGAGAGAACTTTCCATCCAAGCTCACAGAGTCTCTTAGAGATACTGATAGCATTGTTCGCTGGGTTAGGCGTTCTTTGAAAAAAATCCTACAAATATTAGTTTCTTTCTGGGCCTATGCTTTGACCTTTAATAAAAATGTGCTTCAAGACACCAGTTATTAAAATGAAAGGAACAGTTTTTAATGCCTGAACAACTGCCATTTCATATAATCAGCCCTGCTAAAGGCTATACCTTACAAGTCAGCAGTGTTTAAAAAAAATACATTTGGTGACTTCACCAATTGCTCACTTACCAGACATGAAGTAGCGTTATAAGAAACCATGAATTGAATGTATCGGGCATCTGACACCCTGGAAAATAACAATAAAGTATAAGTATGTGAGAGTTTACAGGAGGCTATATATATATTTTTTTTTGAGACAGAGTCTTACTTTGTCACCCTCGGTAGAGTGCCGTGGCATCATAGCTCACAGCAACCTACAGCTCTTGGACTTAGGCAATTCCTTTACCTCAGCCTCCTGAGTAGCTGGGACTACAGGCGCCTGCCACAACACCTGGCTATTTTTTTGTTGCAGTTTGGCCAGGGTGCTGGGCTTGAACCCACCACCCTCGGTATATGGGGCTGGCTCCCTACTCACTGAGCCACAGGCACTGCCCCAGAGGCAATATATATTTTAAATATTAGTAGGAATTTGTTCAACTAAAATATATGGCAATTACAGTGCTCTCTGATTATGCTGTCACTATCAAGCCAGTGAACCTCAGAGCAACCCTGTGGCCTGAATGAGCACTGACTTGGGTCAGGAGAGTCTTGTTCCAGTCCTGTTACCACTCTGTTGTGTGACCGTAGGCAAATCACTTCTCCGCTGAGTCTAAGCATTCTCACTTTGTATAATATAGCCTTAGGTGATCTCTATGGTTTTTTCCAACTTCTCTGTGATTTTATAATATTTTCTCTTCCTGGCTTGAATTCTGAAAAGCTAGGCAAACACCACCTTGCCTACCCCACTTTTGTGGGCCAACACCCTCCACCTAGAACGAGAATAGCCCTGAGAACCTTACAACTTTCTTCTGTAAGGTTCCACTGAGAAGTTTAAGTCTTTCTAGTGTCCTTTTCCTATTTTATTTCTTTAAGATGCTGTGAATCTAGGTATGCTGAATGATTGTCCAAAAGAAATGGCCAGGAGAAAAAAGTGGAGCTCTAGGGAGCTGTGGCTGAATAAAAAAGCAGACCAAATCCAATGAAAGGGCATTCATCACCCGCAAAATGACAAAACTGGGAAGGGTGTCTCCTTGGTTTCAGATCCCACAAATTAGGTCTATACTCAGATATCCAAGCCTCTCAATTCCCAGATCTCCAAGAAATGCCTCTCGGCCAGGCACAGTGGCTCACACCTTGTATCCCAGCACTTCGGAGGCTGAGGTGGGAGGATCACTTGAAACCAGCAGTTTGAGGTGGGAGGATCACTCTGAAACCAGACAGAGCAAGAGTGATACCCCGTCTCTACAAAAAACAAAACAGCATGGTGGCTGGTGCGTGTAGTCCTAGATACTCAGGAGGTTGAGGCATGAGGATTGGTTGAGTTCAGAAGTCAAGGTAGTAAGCTATGGCCTGCCATTGAACTTCAGCCTGAGTGACAGAGTAAAATTCTATTTCAAAAAAAAAAAGAATAAGAAAAAGAAAAGAAAGAAAGAAGAGAGGAAAAAGGAGAATGAGGAAAAGGAGAGAAAGAAAAATGCCTCTGGCTAGATAAGGGGGTCCCCCACTATTAAATGTACCCTGTTATTACGTCAGAGAGAAAAAGCTAGAGCAAGAAGATGAAGAAAGGGTGGCGCCTGTGGCTCAGTGGGTAGGGCACCAGCCCCATATACCAATGATGGTGGATTCAAACCTGGCCCCAGCCAAACTGCAACAAAAAAATAGCCAGGCATTGTGGTGGATGCCTGTAATCTTAGCTACTTGGGAGGCCGAGGCAAAAGAATCACCTAAGCCCAGGAGTTAGAGGTTGCTGTGAGCTATAATGCCACAGCACTCTACTGAGGGCAACAAAGTGAAATCTGTCTCTAAAAAAAAAAAAAAAGAAGAAGAAGAAGAAAGAGAACCAATGGGGAATTTGGGTCCTTTTGGTAGAATATGTCTTTGGGAGCAATGACTTAAGAAAGAAGGTTTATCCCCTGCCTTTCAGCTATCAGTGAGGTACACAATGTACTGAATGATAACAACCTGGGATCGCTAGGAGATAAAACACAGGGCAGGACTCCTTTGAGCTATACTAATAGCACCAATAATTATAAATAGCTGTAATTCATCATGGCTTACTGTGTACCAGACTTTTTTTTTTTTTTTTTTGACACGGAGCCTCAAGCTATCCCCCTGGGTAGAGTACCATGACATCACAGCTCATAGCAACCTCCAACTCCTGGGCTCAAACGAGTCTCCTGCTTCTGCCTCCCAAGTAGCTGGGACCACAGGCACCCGCCACAACGCCCGGCCATTTTTTTGGTTGCAGCCATCATTGTTTGGCAGGCCCAGGCTGGGGATTCGAACCCGCCACCTTAGGTGTACGTGGCTGGCGCCTTAGCCGATTGAGCCACAGGCGCCGAGCCTATACCAGACATTTTAACAGGTGCTTTCACATGCATTAACTCAGTGACTCCTCCCCCAAATCCTATGAAGTAAGCATTGATATTATTCCCATCAATAGGAGAGAAGACTGACTCTTAAAGAGATCAAGACGATTGTTGCTGAAGGTCACACAGCTATGAAATGAGACACCTAGGATCAAATTCAGATCTGCTTAATTCCAGACACCACGTTGTTAATCACTCGTCTAACTGCTTCTTTAAGACTAATATCAGAAACTAACACACACTAAGCCATATGCCAGGTCCACTGCTAGTGATCTACATTATTTCACTTAATCCTCACTTTAACCTGGAAAGAAGTATTATAATCATCATTGTAGAGATGAAGAAACAGACTCAAAAAGACTAAGTAACTTGCAGGCAGCCACAATTAACAAGCTAGTGGCAGGGCTAGGTTTGAAGCCAGGTCTGTCACAAAGTGACACCAAAATACTCTAGTGAGCTTACTAGGAGGTGCCCAGCAGCTGTCAAGTGGACTTCCTCTCAGAGCCCAGCAGGAGGGAGAAGGCTGGCCTGGCCAGCCATACAGCTATTAAGACACATGCCATCTGAGAATGGGCCAACACCCTCCGCCTAGAACAAGAATAGCCCTGAGAAACTCTCAAGCCCAGATCTGAAGTTGGGTCTTTTTTGGATGCTAGAACAAAACATTAAGAAGAAAAGTTTTCTTGGAAGTCTGTCTTTCAATCTGGAAAATGAAATTTGGCTGCTTCTAAAGGACAATCTGTTCAATTGCTACCTCTACATCAAAGATTCTCAGCAGCCTCCAGGAGCCTTTCCAATTTTCTCAAAGGGAATCAGTTCTTAAACTGGAAAGCATGGGCTGACAGAGAGGCCAGCAGCTGGACGTGGGTCACAATTTCCTCTTCTGGGGGTCACCTCAGGGCTGAGGATGGGAAAAGACCTGGTACATGATTGAGCCCCTATACCCAATGGGGTCTCTAAAAAGTAAGACCAATGCATGGTAACTGTGAGCGCCTCAAAAACGCAGCAGATTCTTTAGCTCAATGAAATGTATTTAAATCTTCAAAGTTAAAATCTGTTAGACTCTTTTCCCATAATCACACTTTTGCTCCAATTCACATTCAACTTTATTTTCTGAAGCTAGACACTTTCTGAATAATTACTGTCATGGTGGGTTGATATAGTTGTTGATGTAACGCAGGGTCAGAATGCCTGATTCAAAACCCTGACTCTACCTCTGACTACATGGTTACTTAGCCTCCAAGCACCTTGTTTTCTTCTTTATGAAATGGGAAGAACAAGGTAGCCTAATTTGTAAGATTTTTGTGAGGATTCAATGAGATAAGGCCTATAAAATGTTTAGCAAAATGGTTAATATTTAATAGTACTCAATATTTTCTGTTACTGTTTTCCAGTGAATTATTTAAATAATAACATTTAAATTTTCTCTAACAAACCTCACTAATTATTTAAGATTATGTCAATAAAGTGGCAAACTTCAACCACTGACTCAGAACTTACTCATTACCAAGGCTTTTCTTCTCCAAGCTCTCTAGGCACTTAAAAGTTAAAGACAAAGCAGTCTGTAGACAACAGGGTGGACTTAAACACAAGCTTTACTGACTAGCCACCTCTGCTCCAAAGTGCTCTTCATAGCAGAATTGGTCACCAAAAGACCATTGTCAAAGCACTGCACACTCATGTACAGCATGCTCATTTACGACAGACAAGAGACATCAGGAGAAGCAGCAGTGGGCTTCTAAGATACCTTACCACTCAGAATCCCCCATACTTAGCAGTCTGGATCTAACTCTTTGAACACTTCAGCTCTGAGGATGATAGAAAGTCTGTAACTTTGGCATTTTATGGGCACCTATTCAAGAGGCTAAAGGACATTACTATTTACTCACAAAGACTAAGTAAACAACTTATTCATAAACATTCTTCATGAAATAGCACCAGCCTCACTTTTACTAGGCATGGGGTGGGTAAGTATAACACTAGCCAGCTATCTGAGGTTCTATCCTTTGAAAACTGAATTCTGGGCCAGGTGAGGTGGCTCACACCTATAATCTCAGCACTCTGGAAGGCTGAGGCAGGAGGATCACCTGAGGTCTGGAGTTTGGGGACCAACCTAAGCAAAACAAGACCCCATCTCTACTAAAAATAGAAAAATTAGCTGGACATGGTAGTATGGGCCTGTAGTCCCAGCTACTTTAGAAGCTAGGACAGAAGGATTGTTTGAGTCCAAGATTGTTTGAGGTTGCTCTGAGACAGGATGACACCATGGCACTCTAGCCTGGGCAACAGAGACTCTGTCTCAAAAACAAAACAAAACAAAACACTGAATTCTCAGGACTCTAAAAGTCAGTGTCTAAAAAACCAAAAATCCAAGTAAACAATGACCACTTTAAAGGTCTAATCTTTTTTTTTTTTTTTTTGAGACAGAGCCTCAAGCTGTCCCTCTGGGTAGAGCGCCGTGGCATCACAGCTCACAGCAACCTCCAACTCCTGGGCTCAAGCGAGTCTCCTGCCTCAGCCTCCCAAGTAGCTGGGACCACAGGTGCCTACCATAACGCCTGGCTATTTTTTGGTTGCAGCTGTCATTGTTGTTTTGGCGGGCCTGGGCTGGATTCGAACTTGCCACCTTAGGTGTATGTGGCTGGCACCTTAGCCACTTGAGCCACAGGTGCTAAGCCTAAAGGTATAATCTTAAGAAACCATATTATCTATTACTTGATTTCAAACCTGTCTAGCCTTCTTTTTAGAATCCAAAGCCACAAGAAAGTCACATTATTTTATAGATATTTTTAATCGTCTGCCTCTAGATGGTATGTTCTACATTTGCTCCCTTTTTATTCACCACCCACCGTTCGGAACTACTTTGGTTTGATTTTAAAACTTAATCTGCCCACAAACGACAAAGTTGGGCCACAATGGAACATAATACAAATTAACATGCCATAGGTCTTTTTTTTTTTTTTTTTTTGAGATGGAGCCTCAAGCTGTCCCCCTGGGTAGAGTGCCATGGCATCACAGCTCACAGCAACCTCCAACTCCTGGGCTCAAGCGAGTCTCCTGCCTCCACCTCCCAAGTAGCTGGGACCACAGGCGCCCGCCACAACGCCCGGCCACTTTTTGGTTGTAGCCATCATTGTTGTTTGGTGGGCCCGGGCTGGGGATTCGAACCCGCCACCTTAGGTGTACGTGGCTGGCGCCTTAGCCGATTGAGCCATAGGCGCCGAGCCAACATGCCATAGGTCTTAAAGGGAAATTCTCAAATTGAGTCTTAGGAAACCTGAAGTAAGAGTGGTGCCATTGAATATTTCACTGGCTCCCTAGGTAACTACTTCAAAGACAAAGCTAGGACAAAGCCCACAGAGATGTATATGCTCTAGTAGGTATAAACATAATTTTCCAATACCCCAATTAAATATCTCATAGAGGCAGTTCTCATTTAAATATAACACAATACAAAAAATTTTAAGATGAATTACAATTTCTAATTTGCAATTAGATTCATTCACAGGCAAAATGTTACAATAGAAAAAAAAAAATCTCTCTTTTTTTTTTTTTTTGAGACAGAGCCTCAAGCTATCCTCCTGGGTATAGTGTCGTGGCATCACAGCTCACAGCAACCTCCAACTCCTGGGCTCAAGTGAGTCTCCTGCCTCAGCCTCCCAAGTAGCTGGGACCACAGGCACCTGCCACAACACCCAGCTATTTTTTGGTAGCAGTCGTCACAGTTGTTTTGGCGGGCCCAGGCTGGATTCGAACCTGCCACCTTAGGTGTATGTGGCTGGTGCCTTAGCCACTTGAGCCACAGGCGCCGAGCCTAAACATCCTTTCAAAATAATAATAAATTTCTGAGCTACTTATTTTTTTTTTAATTTTTTATCATTATTATTTTTTTTGAGACAGAGCCTCAAGCTGTCCCCCTGGATAGAGTGCCGTGGCATCACACCTCACAGCAACCTCCAATTCCTGAGCTCAAGCGAGTCTCCTGCCTCAGCCTCCCAAGTAGCTGGGACCACAGGTGCCCGCCACAACGCCCGGCTATTTTTTTGGTTGCAGCCGTCATTGTTGTTTGGTGGGCCCAGCTGGATTCGAACCTGCCACCTTAGTTGTATGTGGCTGGCACCTTAGCCACTTAAGCCACAGGTGCTGAGCCCTGAGCTACTTATTGAATTAAATATTAAATAGATGTCTGAGGGTAAGGTTTTAAACAGGTCTAATGAAAAATACTTAGACACGGGGCAGAGCCTGTGGCTCAAAGGAATAGGGTGCCGGCCCCATATGCCAGAGATGGTGGGTTCAAACCCAGCCCTGGCCAAAAAAAAAAAAAAATACTTAGATATGAATTCAAGAAAACACTTAAGAAAAAAGACAGCTTCTAATATTAATAGTTTCATCTGCTAGAGGAAGGATATTTTCTCATTATGGACTAATTTCTCTTAAAATGAGAAATATTAGAAGTTAACAAAGAAGCAGGAAGGTTTTCCTTCCTGGCTATGAATAAATAAGAAATAAAAAGCAGGCACTAAATTGGAATTACAATTCAGTACGGTATTTTAACTTTCTAATGTCAATCTGCTGAGATGGTAAAATAAACGAAACAACCTGTGTTTGACTTTTTAAAACCAAAATAGTAATTAAACAACCAAAACTGCATCTAGCTTTCTTCATTGTTGTTAACAAAATTTTATGTAAATATTTGCTGTCAGAGAAAAATGGCAAGTGTAGGCTTAACGCCCTAGCTCAGTGAGTAGGGCGCCTGCCACATACACCAAAGTTGGTGGGTTTGAGCCTGGCCCAGGCCAGCTAAACAACAATGACAACAGCAACAAAAAAATAGCTGGGCATTGTGGTGGGCCCCTGCAGTCCCAGCTACTTGGGAGGCTGAGGCAAGAGTATGAGGTTGCTGAGAGCTGTGATACCAGGGCACTCTACCGAGGGCAACATAGTTAAGACTGTCTCAAAAACAAAACAAAACAAATGTATACAGTTAGGTGTTAGTTGCATTTTGTTCTTTGTTTGTTTAAGACACAGTCTCATTCTCTAACTCATATTCTAACCCCGAGGTTACAGTGCATAGCAAAAGCCTCAAACTCTTAGGCTCAAACAATCCTCCTGCCTCAGCCTCCAGAGTAGCTGGGACTACAGGCACCCACCACAATGCCTGGCTAATTTTTTCTATTTTTAATAGAGACAAAGTTCTTGCTCTTGCTCTTGCTCTTGCTCAGGCTAGTCTTCCTGCCTCAGCCTCCCAGAGTGCTAGGTATGAGCCACCATGCCTGGCCCCAGGTCTTTCTTGCTTGAGAATACGGCTGTTACCATAGCAGTGCATAATACATTTTATTCCAAAAATCTGTGAAGCTGGAAATAGCTTAATCTCTCCCAATGATTTTATAAGTACCTCCTTTAATTAATTTTGTTAATAACTACAACAGTTACAGCATCAAAATCAATATTGATTGATATAATCAACTGTGCTGGTTTAAACTAATAAAACCCCTTTGGGTGAAATTTATCAATGGGGTATAAATAATAAAATAATATGTGCCTTTTGACCCAATAGTTCTTTAACAGAAAGAAGAAAAATTAGGTCGGGTGCAGTGGCTCATGCCTATAATCCTAGCACTCTAGGAGGCCAAATGGGTGAACAGTTTGAGCCCACAAGTTCCAGACCAGCCTGAGCAAAAATTGAGACCACCCACTCTCTGCTAAAAATAGAAAAACTGAGGCAAGAGGATCACTTGAGCCCAAGAGTTGGAAGTTTCTGTGAACTATGACGGATGCCACAACACTCTACCCCAGGCAACAGCTTGAGACTCTCGTCTCAAAAAAAAAAAAAAGAAAGAAAGAAAAAGGAAAATTGGCCAGGTTCAGTGGTTTAGGCCTGTAATCTTCGCACTCTGGGAGGCCAAGGAGGGTACATTGCTTGAGCTCAGAAATTCGAGATCAGCCTGAACAAAAGCGAGACCACATCTCTACTAAAAATAGAAAAAAAGCTAGCTGGACGTTGTGGCTAGTGCCTATGGTCCCAGCTACTTAGGAGGCTGAGGCAAGATGGCTGGAACCCAAGAGTTTGAGGTTGCTATGAGCTATGATGACACCATGGCACTCTACCCAGGGCGAAAGAGTGAGACCTTGTCTCAAAGAAAAAAAAAGAAAAACATAGAAGAAAAAAAGAAAAATCATGGCAGCGCCTATGACTCAGTGAGTAGGGCGCCAGCCCCATATACCGAGGGTGGCGGGTTCAAGCCTGGTCCTGGCCAAACTGCAACAAAAAAATAGCTGGACGTTGTGGCAGGTGCCTGTAGTCCCAGCTACTTGGGAAGCTGAGGCAAGAGAATCACCAATGCCCAAGAGATGGGAGGTTGTTGTGAGCTGTGCCACAGCACTCTACTGAGGGTGACAAAGTAAGACTCTGTCTCAAAAAAAAAAAAAAAGAAAGAAAGAAAAATCATGAGGCTTATTCCATTTATTTAATTGAAATAATTAAAAACTAAAAACGAAGGGAGAAATGATTGGTCAAAAGTTCAACAAAGTGCTAAGTACACATCCAGGATATAATGTATGTTTAACTTTTTTTTTTCTTGAGACACAATCTTGCTCTATTGCCCTGAATAGAGTGCCGTGGCATCAAAGATCAAACTCTTGTTAAGCAATTCTCTTGTCCTCAGTCTCTCAAGGAGCTGAGACTAAATAGGCATTTGCCATGATGCTGGGCTCGTTTTTCCAATTTTAGTAGAGACAGGTCTCCAACTCCTCAGTTCAAGCCATACACCTACCTTGGCCTCCCAGAGTGCTAGGATTATAGGTATGAGCCACCAAGCCCAGCCACTATGAACCTACGTAAAAAGATGTATTTATAGATAAGGAGAATGCTATTATCAAATTACTAGACAAATTTTTAAGTTTTCTGTAAAACTGGCAAAATGTTTTATTTATAGGATCGTTTTGGTCTTTATTAAAAGAGAAAAACAGCCAGGTAAAGTAGCACGGGCCTACTGTCTCAGCTACCTGGAAGGCCGAGGCAGGAACATCACTTGAGCCCAGGAGTTTGAGGCCAGCCTGGGCAACACAGTGAAACTCTGTCTCTTTAAAAAAAAAAAAAAAGTAGCAGTGGTTATGGCGCCAACCACATACAACAAGGGTGGTGGGTTCAAACCCAGCCCAGGCCAGCTAAATAATAATGACAACTGCAACAAAAAAATAGCTGGCCACTGTGACAGGCACCTGTGGTTCCAGCTACTTGGGAGGCTGAGGCAAGAGAATCGCTTAAGCCCAGGAGTTTGAGGTTGCTGTGAGCTGTGATGCCACAAAACTACTGAGGGTGATACAGTGAGACTCTGTCTAAAAAAAAACAAATTTTTTTTTTTGGCCGAGCATGCTGGCTCATGACCCTAATCCAGCACTCTGGGAGGTCAAGGTAGGTTGATTGCCTGAGCTCACAGGCTGGAGACCAGCCTGAGCAAGAGTATCTCAAGACCCCCATCTCTAAAAATCTCAAGACTCCCATCTCTAAAAATAGCCGGGCATTGTGGTAGACGCATGAAGTCCCAGCTACTCAGGAGGCTGAGACAAGAGAATCACTTGACCCCAAGAGTTTGAGGTTGCTGTGACAAAGTGAGACTCTGTCTCAAAAAAAAAATATTTTTTAATTTAAAAAAGGGAGAAAAATAGTTTATATTATACACTTTGTGCAAGAAAATTGTTTCAGTAGTAACTTAAAAAACTATTAAGACACAATGTTAAAAATGAAAGATTAGATTGATTTTCCTTTTCAGAAGTGTCAAATGTTAACTTACTTAGAAAGAATTCCTCGAAGTCAGTTTTCTCCACACAGCTAGTATACATGCGCAGGGCCGCAATCTTAATCTTCTAGACAAAGAGAATAAAAAACCAAACTCAAAATATGACCAGTGGATATTCTAGTGCCATTAGACATGGATCGCAGAATCTCATATTTCTTCAACTAAAATGAAATGTCCAAACCTGTGTTTAGGCAACTTATTTGAAACAATATAAATATTTTTTCTTTTCTTAGAGCTAGCCATTCATACAGACTTTATACAAGACTTTTCACATTTTAGGATTTTAGCATGACAATTTTTAAAAAGTTTTTCCAATATTTAAGTGAAATCTCTCCTTTAATTCAAAATCACTTCAGCATGTTTGAGCCTCTAAACCACTGTTTGGTATTAACTTTATAATCTGAAACCCTTTACATTAAAAAATTACCCATTCTTCTCACCAAAATCAAACAAAAATGCTCAACTCTTTGTGTTCAGAGGTACAACTATTTATTCTTTAAATCTCTGGGAGGTGGGTGTCTTTTTTTCTATGTTTTCTTTAGTTTTATAGTTTGCTAATTAATAGAACACTATATACAGAAATTAGGGTTTCTGATGAATGTAAAATTTAGTAGAAAGATTAATTAATCTTTTATTATTCCTCAAAGCTAGGGTGACCAGATTTTAACATTTGTAAAGCGGGACAACATGGGTGGGGGGGGAGGGGCGGGGGATGGGGCAGGGCAGGGCCTGACAACAATGCAAACTTTGATAAGCAGTTCTCGCTATTGTTACAGTTTAACATTATAAAATTAACAAAAATAATATAAAACTCATATTCTGGTGAAATAGCCACATGGCAGCCAAAAACCATATATTCCTTTCCTGTTCTCCTGCTCATTCATGCATTCTTTCCAAAAATCGGGACTTTTTTAAAACGCCAAGGGACACGGGACAAATTGTCCAAAAGTGGGACGTCTGGTCACTCTACTCAAAGCACTAAGAATTCTCTTAGGATCTTGATACAAGTGGTGGTTTTAGTTTATTCACAGAGCAGTACACTGAAGATTTATATATTTAACTGTATGTAAATTATGCCTTAATAAAAACAAATCTAAAATTAAATTCTTAAGAGCTGAATTATAGGTCTAAAGACTAACTCAGTGCGGGCGGAACAGATTTTTTCAAAACATTTCATTAAGGATATAAATAAAAAAAATTAGCACATCAACAAAAGGCTTATAGAAGCTTATTTTGTCTTAAAATAACAGGGAGAGTTACAAACTCAAATATGCACAGACTAAAAAAAAAATGCACAGATTGAAAAGGACATAGCAACTAAAGAGAAGCCAATCAAAACACATTATTATCAAAGTTACCAAGGATAAACTATATCCAATATTATACAATGTTCATATTTTTCTAATTTTCTCTACAGTAAAAAAAAAAAAAAAAAAAAGAAAAATTAAAAAACAGTATCTTTGATGGGAAGAAATACCCATCACAAATTAAAAAAGGAGGCTCAGCACCTGTGGCTCAATCGGCTAAGGCGCCAGCCACGTACACCTAAGGTGGTGGGTTCGAATCCCCAGCCCAGGCCCTCTGAACAACAATGATGGCTGCAACCAAAAAACGGCCGGGCGTTGTGGTGGGCGCCTGTGGTCCCAGCTACTTGGGAGGCTGAGGCAGGAGACTCGCTTGAGCCCAGGAGTTGGAGGTTGCTGTGAGCTGTGATGTCATGGCACTCTACCCAGGGGGATAGCTTGAGGCTCTGTCTCAAAAAAAAAAAAAAAATTAAGAAAGGATTATGTCTCTGATGGTAAATAAGATTTTGTGCGGTTTTTTGAAGTATGTCACATTTCCAAAGGTTTTAGTCTAAAGCTCAGAAAGGATAGAAGGGAAAACAGAATATACCATAACAAAACGAAATGTCATATGCCTATCTGGGGAGTAAATCAGTATTGAAAGCACACATTTAAACAAAAGTCATGGTCAAACAATAGAAAAGTAAATTAGGCCTCCAGGGTTGAGACCTGTAATCTTAGCACTCTAGACTGGGCTCAGAAGTTCAGCCTGAGCAAGACTGAGATACCCATCTCTACTAAAAATAGAAAAAAATTAGTCAAGGCATGGCAGTAAGTGGAATCTGTAGTCCCAGCTATCTGAGAGGCTATTTGCTTCAACTCAGGAGTTTGAGTTTGCTGTGACCTATGATAACACCACTGCACCTTGTCTGAAAAAAAAAAAAGTAAAGTAAACCTAAAAGCAAGCAGAAAAAATATGGTATTGTTAAGAGTAGAAATCAATAAAATTGAAAACAGAAAAATAATACAGGTCGGCGCCTGTGGCTCAATGGGTAGGGCGCCAGCCCCATATAATGGGGCTGGCAGGTTCAAACCCAGCCCCAGCCAAACTGCAACTAAAAAAATAGCTGGGTATTGTGGTGGGTGCCTGTTGTCCCAGCTACTCAGGAGTCTGAGGCAAGAGAATCGCCTAAGCCCAGGAATTGGAATTTGCTATGAGCTGTGTGAACCATGGCACTCTACCGAGCGTGAAATAGTGAGACTCTGTCTCTACAAAAGACAAAAAAGAAAAAGAATACAGAAAATCAAAGAAGCCAAAGCTGGTCTTTAGAAATGTCAATAAAACCGATGATCTCTATAGTCTGATCAAGAAAAAATAAACAATAAACAGAGATGATACAAATTAATATCTGGAATCAGAGAGAGGACATCAGTACATATTAAGACATTAATAGGATAATATGGAAATATTATGAACAGCTTTAGGCCAATGAAAGTGACTACTTAGATGAAATGGATAAACTTCTTTTTTTTTTGAGACAGAGCCTCAAGCTGTCCCCCTGGGTAGAGTGATGTGGCATCACAGCTCACAGCAACCTCAAACTCCTGGGCTCAAGCGATTCTCCTGCCTCTACCTCCCAAGTAGCTCAGACCACAGGCGCTCGCCACAATGCCCAGCTATGTTTTGGTTGCAGCCATCATTGTTCGGCGGGCCCGGGCTGGATTCGAACCCACCACCTTAGGTGTATGTGGCTGGCACCTTAGCCACTTGAGCCACAGGCGCCGAGCTGATAAACTTCTCAAACTACCAGCTTGACAGCAGTAAATAGTCAAACATCCCTGCCCTCATGGAACTTATGCCCAGTCTGACTATAGACAAATTTGTAATTTTAATTAAAACTCCTAATCACCTTTTTCTTGATCTTTTTATTTAACCTTAGAATTTCCTTCAGTCTCCTATATATAAAATCTTCTAGGTTCATAATTAATCACCCTACCTAAAGAAAGACTTGCCTCCAAGGTCTAAGTCTTTCATTGAGAAGGAAGCTTTCCCCCCACAACATGTTCATGAAAAAGCATTCATTACAAATAATGAAGATTTCACCAGATTGGCCAGTGTATTTATACAGTGCTCATGCCGTGGCAATCAGGAGCATTTTATAGTTCTTCACTTTTCCTGCAGCAAAGCCAAACTTTTATACTTTGGTGAGCCATTTTCCTGGACAAATCTCTAAAGCAAGTCCCTGAAGACCATCACTCAAGGCCTGGAAATAACAACTGGAGGAAAGAACCTTTTTAAGAATTGTGAGTTAATATAAGTTAAGGAGGTAGGTGGACTAAATTTCCAACCAATCAATACAAGTTGTTCTGGTCCTTGGATGACTTCATGTCTATTTCACTCTAACTTTGGAAGACTTCATCAGTCTACTTGAGTAAAATAAGAATACCTTAAACAGCTTTAGGGAACAAAAATCTGCTCTCTCCATAATTGATGCTTTTTGTACTATCCTACAAGTTGAAAAGCGAATTTCGTAAAATGCTTGCACTAACAACTAAGAGAGCTGGAAGGGAATTTTTAGCTATTTGAACCTTCTATTCTTACTGGAATTTATTCTAAACAACATTCTTTTTTTTTCTTTTCTTTTTTTATTAAATCATAGCTGTGTACATTAATGCAATCATGGGGTACAATGTGCTAGTTTTACACACAATCTGAAATGCTTTCATCAAACTGGTCAACATAGCCTTCATGGCATTTTCTTAGTTATTGTGTTAAGACATTTATATTCTACACCTATCTACACAGCATTCTTGACTTAACAGTTAACCATCTGGGCCCATGTTCTTGTAAGGCTACCTATCCCACTAGAGGACAATTT
>CAUYQV010050868.1:0-30081 GCA_963574575.1 Galagoides demidoff
ATAATGTGTTCCACTTCCATCCAGGTTAATACAAAGGTTGTAAACTCTCCCTTTTTAATAGCTGAATAGTATTCTATGCTGTACATATACCACAGCTTGTTAATCCATTCCTGGGTTGGTGGGCATTTAGGCTGTTTCTACATTTTGGTGATTGTAAATAAAGAGTCTAGTGCAAGTGTCCTTATGATAAAAGGATTTTATGCCTTCTGGGTAGATGCCCAGTAATGGGATTGCAGGATCAAATGGGAGGTCCAGCTTGAGTTCTTTGAGGGTTCTCCATACTTCCTTCTAAAAAGGTTGTATTAGTTTGCAGTCCCACCAGCAGTGTAAAAATGTTCCCTTCACTTCACATCTACACCAGCATCTGCAGTTTTGAGATTTTGTGATGTGGGACATTCTCGCTGGGGTTAGATGTTATCTCAAAGACCATCTTTGTCTTTTTTGACTTTAGTTGCTTGAAATCCACATATATCTGGAAATAAGATTGCAACTCCTCTTTTCTTCTTAATTCCATTTGCCTAAAAAATTGTCTTCCAACCCTTAAGTTGGAGTTTTAATTTGTCTTTTGAAGCTAGGTGTGTTTCCTGCAGACAGCAAATAGATAGCTTGTGTTTTTTAATACAGTCAGCCAATCTATGCCTCTTCAGTGGGGAATTCAAACCATTAACATTTATTGACATAATTGATAAGTATGGCAGTGTTCTATTCATCTTATTTTGGGAGAGTCCATTGCTTAGTTTATTCCATTGCTTAGTTTATTCTTTGCATCACTGTGGAAGTTAGGTTCTGTTCTTTAATTTCTGAGTTCTTACTTTGATGTTGATCCTTTGTGATGGTCAGTGTGTAGAATAAATTGAAGTATTTCCTGTAGAGTTAATCTTGTTGTGGCTAATTTCCTCAATGTTTGTATATCAGTAAATGATTTGATTTCTCTATCAATTTTAAGCTTAGCTTAGCAGGAATTAGAATTCTGGGCTGGCACTTGTTCTGTTTAAGTAGATTAAAGGTAGATGACCATTGTCTTATTGCTTGAAAAATTTCATTAGAGAAGTCTGCAGTCACCCTGATGGATTTGCCCCGTAGGTCAACTGTTGACTACTCCTGAAGCTTGAAGAATCTTTTCTTTTGTCTTGACTTTGGACAGGTTCATCACAATGTGTCTTGGAGAAGCTCTGTTAGAGTTGAGGCAACCTGGGGTCCAATATCCCTCTGAAAGGAGTGTGTCAGAATCTTTAGTGATATTTGGGAAATTTTCATTTATAATATTCTTTAGTATGGTTTCCATTCCCCTAGGGCATTCTTCTTCCCCTTCTGGGATACCTATAACTCATATGTTTGAATGCTTCATAAAGTCCCATAGTTCTGTCAGTGAACGTTCTGCTTTCACTCTCTTCATTTCTGCCTCTTTAACTGTCTGAGTTATCTTAAGAGCTTTGTCCTCTACCTCTGAGATTCTTTCTTCTGCATGGTCTATTGATACTTTTTATTGCATCTTTAAGTTCCCTAATTAACTGCTTCAGTTCCTTCAGTTCTGCTATATCCTTTCTATATTCTTCATATCATTCATTTCTTATTTGATTCTGTTTTTGGATTTCCTTTTGGTTATTTTCCACTTTACCAGCAGTTTCCTTCATTGTTTCTGTCATTTCCTTCATTGTTTTCATCATCTGTATTCTCAATTCCCTTTCTGTCATTTCTAGCATTTCTTTTTAGATGAAATCCTCTGCAGTAGCTAACTCACGGTCCTTTGGGGAGTTTGCTCTGGACTGGTGATTCATGTTGCCAGGATTTTTCTGCTGATTTTCCTCATGAGTGTTTTCTTTTATCTGTTTCCTTGCTCTAATTTTCCTTGCACTTCTTTTTGCTCTTTAAGTTGCTGTGCCTCTGGATTAGGGTTTCAATGAATCCTTTTGGTACAGGACCAGAAGGATGAGAAGATTGAAGAACAAGAAGGGAAAAAAGAAAAGAAAAATAAAGAAAAGACAAAAAAGAAAGGAAAGGGAATATTGAAAAAAACAAGAGAGGCACAGAAAGAGGGAGACAGAGCAATATAGGTGTACAGTAGGATACTTTGACCCAACCTTAGAAATCCCTGACCTCTGGGGGTGTCGGGTTGGGTGGTTCCCTTGAGGTCAGGAACTCTTTGCTAACCTGTTTGAACACAGTACCCCACCTCCACCAAGTAGAGTGGAAGACAAAAATGCTATAAATCAAACCAAAACAAGCAAATAGAAAACTTTACAGGATAAAATTGGGTGAAAAAACCTAATAATAGGGGTAGAAACACTAGCAAAAATGAAGTTCTAATTGTTGAAGAAGGCAACAATGGAAAACTATATTTAAACTAGAAAAATGAAGAAAGAAAAGAAAAAAGAAAAAGAAAAATCTAGAGGGAAAATGTTGAAATTAAAACAAACAAAAAAACCCCAAAACAAAACAGTATATATATATCTTGCTGAATATTGTTAAGGCAACAGGTCATCTTCTGGGGTATGAGATGTTAATCACAATGCTGATATAGCTATACAAGGTGGAGACTGGAGGTCTCTGCTGATTCAGAAAATATTTTTATTAATAAAAAGAAACCTTGAGCATCAACTCTTAAGGCTTTTGGTTTTAGTTCAGTCTTTTGTTTGCTTTTTAAGTGAATTAATAATTTTGATGGAGCAGATGTTTAATTTTTATGTTGATTCTACTCATGTTCAGGGCAATCCAAAAAAGAATTTACAAGAGAGAACACAAAACTAAATATGTTTGCTCCTACTTGGCAGTGGAGCCACAGCTGCCGGGTACTGACATTTGGGGTGTGTTTTGCTAAGTATAATCTCATACAATACGTACCAATCACATGCATCCTTCATTAAGGATGTGTATGAGTGGAGTGGTGTTAATGTGCTTTCCCTTCCATGCCATTCTCAGGAGAAACTTTCTAATCCTTTGTTAATTTAACAGGAAGTAGGAATTTGTATTAAACACACAGTTTGATTATGAGATGAACATAGATCATTTAGGATTTTCCAGCAGTTTATCAGTTTAATAATTTTCTGCTAAACTGCCCTGCCTATTAACTTAGTTATCAGAGTGTGTAAACATAGATGTGAAATTCTGTTGTCATATATAAACTTCACAGTGAGCGTGGCTAGGTAGTTATATCTTAAATCCAGTGAAAACGTGATTGAAAAGAAAGAAATGCAAAAATGCTCTTGTGAGCCCAGACTTGGTACTCTCCCCAAAGCAAGCATGAAATCTGATTAAATAAGCCTCACAATGAGTGAAGGGAAAGGAATACCTCTCTAAAGTTTGCTGATCAACATCCAAATACCAGATCTTATTTAAAAAGTCCCTCTGCCTCCGGGGGGGCCCCATACCATCTCCAGGTAGCTTTGCTAAAGCTTCCATTAGGACTGCAAAGTAATGAAACACTAGCTAAGTTGCTATGGAAACTGCTATATCTATGCAAATCACTTTTTCAGAAATCATTAGTCTACAGAATGTCTGTGGAACGAATTTGCAAGAACTCCAGCCCACAGCTACCGTTGGCACTCTTCTCCCCTTCCTTAACTGTCCCCAATTTCTTTGGCTGTATCTGTTTTATACAAAAACACTATTGCTGAATTCTTGGGGGAGGTCACCAGCAGGAGGAGTTGAGGGCAGGAACTTCCGGGCTGTCTCCTACAGTAAGAGTTGAAAGAGGAACTGTGGTTTGTGAAAGAGCAAAGCTACCTAGATAGGGATGAAGGGAGAGAGAGGTTGAAATTAAGGCAAACATACTTGAAATGCCAGCTGTCTCCCATCTATCCCTCTCCTCCTAAAAATAAAATCCAGGGGCTTGCACACAAGGCATGCACACACACATGCACGCACACACACACACACACACACACACACACACACGCACATACCTGTGCAGGAGGCCTCTGGGTCTCCCGCTGATTTGCATCCCTCACAGCCCTCACTGCTGCTCTGCTCTGCCTCATGCAGATCTGTACGGGAAAGACAGCTATCTCAGCTCCTTTTCTGGTTATTTACACTGGGCTGGGCAGGAACCTCCACTGTGCTCCTGGAGAGCTCCTGGTTCTCCCCAGCTGATCACCACTGGTCTCCTGTGTGTGGTGTGTACTGCTCTGCTGGTTGTTGCCATCTCACCTGCTGATCCCTGGGCAACACACCTCGCCCCATGTGTCTGCCCTGAGCCTCCAGGAAGTTGTAGCTACAAGGTAGTCTGTAACCCAGAGAGAAAGAATGGCTTACTGCCCTTTATGTTACAATTTGTACTGGAATCCCTCTAGAGTGCTTCTTATGCCCCAGGCGTCACAGAAATAGCTTTTTCCATCTCTGCCTCTTTCCCTGTCATGGAGGCATGCCCTTCTGGTTGCTGGGCTGGGGACAGAGTCAGAAATAGCTCTTACTCCTTTCCTTGAGTCCCCCCTCCCTGTCACTGCACCCCACTCATGGTACCTGGTGGCTGGTTTTCATCCACCTCAGTTCTCTCCTAGGTTTTCCTGGCCCACCAGTCAGGCCATGACCCAGTCTGGCTGACCTGCCCCTCATGTAACCCAGTCCCTAAGCACATAGGCTTGAGTTCCCCAGGGCTTCCTGGACCCACATGCTTGTGGCCTCTGTCAGCTCCACATCTTTGGGCTTCTGAGCAAACTCAGGCCTTTCTGAACTCAAGCAGTGGACAGAGGCATCAGATGTGAGCTGCATCCCTGCTACATGTGACTGCTTCATGGGAGTCGCCTGTTACATCATTATAGATGCAGGTACTTCAGTAGGGTTCTCTAAAAAGCCAGGCCATGTTGTCAGTGTTTTCTTCAAGGTAGCAAGACCTACAGAGTGTCGCCCCGCTATCCGCTATAAGCCGTTGGGCAAAAGTGGCAAAGGGATGCACATCACCTGCCTGTCTCCTACATCCTGCCTTGGGCTAAGGACCAGCCCATCTCTTTGCAGGCACTATGATATTGACTGAGATCCTACCATATTTGAGGGTCATATGCTCCACTCCTGCTTTCCATGTATGAAATTTAAAAGTGACTTCTCAACAAATTACAGTTATCTTTTTTTTATTTTAATGCTTCAAATATTAACCTACAGTTTTGCTTCCAAAATAATGTATTAATAAATGTAGGCCAGGTGACCCTACTTTCATGCAAAATTAGTGCCATAGGCTCAGCCTTCCCTCAGTGAAGTTCAGTGCTATGAGTTATTTCCTCACAGAGCAGAGCCCTTAGTTTATTATTCCTAGCAAATGAAAAATATGTCATTGTTACTATCCTCAGGTTGAGAAGAAAACATGAAAAAGCTAATGTCATATGACCCAAACCAGAAGTTCTTCCTTGTTTATAAGGAATCATTTTTGAATACAAACATACATTTCTCTAAGCCATGTATGTATGTTTTGGAAACATTAGGTAATATCCAGATTTACCTATTCTGAGATTAATTTAAGCCTTTAATTAAGGGAGAGAGTGTAAATTAAACATATCCTCAGACCTTAAACTTACTAACTTTCAGAAGTGGAGCTCTGACTATGATTTGTTAAAACCATATAAAGTAGAGACATCTCCTTGCCAGCCACTATTGGTGAGAAAGGAGACAGAGGATTTCAGCCACATCTGGCTGGAGGAACCTACCCAGAAACACCCCATCCAGGGCACAGAGAAACAGTAAGAGAATCTAGGAGCCAAGAAGGAGGTCTGGAGTTGAGGAAGACCAGCACAGAGGGCAGGTGCCAAGTATGGGCAGAAGTCAGCCAGTGGTCCTCCTGTGGAGGACTGGATGTGTGAAAGAGCTGTCGGCAGTTTTTGTTTTCGGACTGAACTGCTCCCTGAACTGCTTTGGAGGGGATTAGACAAGTAAGGGAACTTGAGCAGTGTCAGCAGCTGAGATTGAGTGCCAGCCAAGGTGAAGCTACCATCAGCTTGGCTATGGGTATTCATTATTGTGGAAAAGCTACACAGGCAGCAAAAGTTCGTGGGGTCCAAGTGCACAGCCAGCTTTGGTGTGCCTGCTAAGTTCAGGCAGCCATCTTTGGAGTGAATGTAGCACCTCTTGCCTCCTGGGGAAAGCCACTTTGTTATCAGGGGACACTGTTTGAGAGGTGAAGACATGTCACCTAAGAGATCTGATGAGCGCTTTGGGATCCTAATCTCATGGGGATTGAGCACTGGCAAAGTAAACAGGCTCTGACTGGGTGCGAGTAGGTCAGGAGGACAGGTCTGGTTTCTTCTGAACCAGGTCTGGACCCCAATATTATACAGGAAAAATAGCATTTGTGTTCTTCATCTCCTAAAACCACAGTGTCACCTGGGGTCCAGGCAATATATTACAATTTATATGTGTGCAAATATGTGTGTGTGTATAAGTATAGTGTGTGTTTATAAATATATATACTTCTCTTTTTTCTTCTTTTCCCAATTTTTTTCCTTAGTTTTTTTTTTTTCTTAATTTGTTGTTGCTGTTGTCTTTTGTTTGGTTTGGTTGGGGTGAATTTTTATTTTTTCATTTTTACTTTCTTCAATAGCAAGGGCTCTTCCATTTTGGATATAGTTTTTCAGCCACTTTTATTTCTCTCTTTTCTCTCCTTTGGCATACATTTTTTTCTACTTTTCTCATCTTCTGTACATAAATACCTCATAGAACAACTAAGATATCCATTTTTCCCCTTTATTTTATATACTTGCATTTTAAATTTCTTAAACTATCTTTACTGTTATTATTCCTTTTCTCTGAGGGCTCAAGATCATGTCATTGGTCTGGCTCAAGAAGGCCATGAGTTCATAGTTTGAAGCATCCTTCTAGCTTTGGCCTTTAGAAAGATGGTATTTGTAGGTCCCCGCTGTGACATACTGCTGATTTTTTTCTATATTTGACAGAGGTGGGGCCTTGTATTTACCCAAGCTGATAAAGAGATCCTGACCTAAGGAACCCACTCAGCCTGCCCCACCCCACAATGTCCTGGAGATCTGGGTATAAGTCTAAGCACCCTGCCAAATGCCACTTTTTTCTGCTCTCTCTTTCCCTCCTTTTCTTCAGCTCTTTCCTTTTAACACCTTTCTTTTTTTCTGTATATTTTTCTTCCCTTTATCCCTTCTTGTTCTTTATACTTCTCTTCCTTTTGGCCTTATACCTAAAGGCCACTCCAATACCTAAGCTCTGAGGCAAGGTAATTTAAGCAAAGGAGGCAGTGAGAGTAAAAAGCAAGAGAAGGAAATGAACAAGAAGAAAACACACATGAAGGAGAACTAGCAGGAAAATTTTGGCCATATGAAAACCCAGAATAGAGCAGCCCCTCCAAGGGATCATGAGGTAGATATCACAGAGGATTCTACTTGTAAAGATTTAATGGAAATGACAGAAATGGAATTTAAAATATGGATGGCAAAAGCAATAAAGAAAATTGATGAGAAAATGGAAAAACAAAACAAAAAAATGGATGAAAGATATGAAGAATATAGAAAATATATGATAGTGCTTAAAGAATTGAAGGAGTCAATCAGGAAACTTAAAACTGCAACAGAAAGTATCAATAACAGTTTAGACCATTGAGAAGAAAGAATTTCAGAATTTGAGGATCAAGCTTTTGAGCTAACCCAAGTAGTAAAGAGGCAGAAGAGAGAGAAACCAGAACAGCCACTCAGAGAATTATGGGACTTCATGAAGCATTCAAACATAAAAATTACAGGGATCCCTAAATGGAAGAGGAATATCCCAGAGGAATAGAAAGTCCTAAAGAAGGATAGCATAAATGAAAATTTCACTGAAGATTCCAAAACACTCCTTATAGAGGAATATTGAACCCAGGGTAATCTCAAAATGAATAGAGCATCTCCAAGACACATTGTAATGAACCTGTCCAAAGTCAAGACAAAAGAGAAAATTCTGCAAGCAGCCAGTAGTAAGTGCCTATTGACACTTACTGACCTACAGGGATAGATCCATCAGGGTGACAGCAGACTTTTCAGCTAAAACTTTCCAAGCCAGAAGAGAATGGTCATCTACCTTTAACCTTCTTAAACAAAGCAATTTCCAGCTCAAAATTCTGTATCCTGCTAAACTGAGCTTCAAAATTGTGGAGAAATCAAATCTTTTGCTGATATGCAAATACTGGGGAAATTTGTCATAAGACCAGCTCTATAGGAAGTACTTGGACCTATTCTCCACACTGACCATCACAATGGACTACCAGCAAAGTAAACACCCAGAAACTAAAGGACAAAACTTTGTTTCCACAATGATACAAAAGATAAAACTAAGCAATGGACTTTCATTAAATAAGATGGATAGAACTCCGCCACACTTATCAATTCACTCTATTAATGTAAATGACTTGCATTCTCCACTGAGAGAATGGCTGGCTGATCAGATAAAAAAGCACAAGCCATCTACATATACCTAAGCTCTGAGGCAAGGTAATTTAAGCAAAGGAGGCAGTGAGAGTAAAAAGCAAGAGAAGGAAATGAACCTGAGGAAAGATACCTGACATTGAAGGACAAAACAAGACTCAGTGTAAAGGATTGGAAAACAATATTTCAGACAAATGGAAATCAGAAGAATGGAGGGATCACAATCTTATTTTCAGATACCAGTGGATTTATAGCAACTAAAGTTAAGAGAAATAAAGATGTTTACTTCATAGTCATCAGGGGGGGGGGGGAACAAGACAAAATGAGTACATTTTCATTCTAAATATTTATGCACCCAACTTAAATGATCCCTTATTTATGAAACAGACTTTAAATGGTCTGAGCAGTATGATATCCTATAACACTATTATAGCTGGGGATTTTAATATCCCTTTGACAGATCCTGGACAGATCCTCTAAACGTAAACTAAACAAAGATACAAGGGACATAAATGGGAACCCAGAACAAATGGGATTAATAGACTTATACAGAACACACCATCCCAAAGGTAAGGAATATACCTTTTCATCAGCCCATGGAACATAATAAAATATATATCCTACCCAAAGCAATCTACAGATTCAATGCATTCCCCATTAAAATACTAACATCATACTTCAATGAACTGGAAAAATAGTTCTTTAATTTTTATGAAACCAGACAAAACCCTTATAGTCAAGGCAATTCTTAGTAACAAAAACAAAGCTAGAGGCATAACTCTACCAGTCTTTGTTATATTACAAATCTATAATAATCAAAACAGCATGGTATTGGCACAAAAATGGAGACAAACATATGGAACAGAATAGAAAACCAAGAGATGAAACCAGTCTCTACTTGCCGTCTGATCTTTCATAAACCAAACAAAAGCATACACTAGAATCCCTGTTCAATAAATGGTGCTGGTAGAACTCAATGAACACATGAAAAGGCTGGAACTGAACCCACACCTTTCACTACTTATAAAAATTTACTCAAGATGGTTAAAAGATTTAAATCTAAGACATAAAACAATAAAATCCTAGAAGAAGGTATGGGAAAAACTCTTGAGGATGTCAGCCTGGGAAAAGATTTTATGAAGAAGACTTCTATGGCAATTGCAACAACAAAAATAAACAAATGAGACTTAATTAAACTGAAAAGTTTCTACACAGCTAAGGACACAATAATTAAATCTAATAGACAAATTTCACAATGGGAAAAGGTATTTTCATGTTACAGATCTGACAATGGGTTAATAAATAGAATCTACAGAGAACTCATTAGTCAACATAAAAAGAAGAAATGACCCCATCTATAATTGGGCAAGAGACGTGAACAGCATGAACAAAACCTTGTCTGAGGAAGACAGATGAATGGCTAACAAACATATGGAAAAATGCTCATTGTCCTTAATCATCAGAGAAATGCAAGTCAAAACCACTTAGGGATATCACCTTACCTCAGAGAATGGCCCATGTCACAAAGTTCCAGATGCTGCTGCAGATGTGGCGAAAGGAGAACACTTTTATATTGTTGATGGCACTGTAAACTAATACAGCGTCTTTGGAAAGATATGTGGAGAATCCTCAAAGAACTCAAATTAGACCTCCCATTTGATCTTACAGTCCCATTACTAGGCATCTACCCAGAAGAAAAAGCATCAATTTACAATCTCCAAAATATGGACACCAACTGAATGCCCATCAACCTAGGAATGGATTAACAAACGGTGGTATATGTATATCATGGAATACTATGCAGCCATAAAAAGATGGAGAATTTATGTCTTTTGTACTACCCTGGATAAAGTTGGAACACATTTTTCTTAGTAAAGTATCACGAGAATAGAAAATCAAATACCCAATGCACTCAATACTAATATGAAGCCAGTAGATGATCTAAAACATCCCCATATAAGAGGAAAATTCAATTGAAGTTGTGGGGAGGGGGAATGAGGGGGGAAGAGGGAGAGGAGGGGCAGAGATTGGTATGCTCCCACTTAAAGGACACACTCTCAGGGTATTGGTACACCTTTTGAATACAGAAAACAACTAGAAGAGGGACCTACCTAACATATGCAAATATTGTATCTTAGTTGTTTGTATCATCACATTAACCTAAATAATGTTATTGTTGTTATTGTTGTTTATGAGACGAAGTCTCACTCTCTCACCCTGGGTACAGTCCAGTGATGTCATAGCTCACATCAACCTCAAACTCTTGGATTTAAGAGTTTCTCTTGCCTCAGATTTGCAAGTAGCTTGGACTATAGGTGCCCACCACAATGCCCAGCTATTTATAATACAGATGGGATCTTGCTCTTGCTCAGGCTAGTCTCAAACCCCTGAGTACAAAGCAATCTACCTGCCTCCATCTACCAGAGTGCTAGGATTACAGGCATGAGCTACCACACCCAGTCTCTGTTAAAACCTTGTCTTTTTTAACAATCTCTTATATCCTTTGTGAAAAGAATTGGAAGTGGAGACATTATAGAGTATCATTGTTGCATATAGGTAAATGCATATATATAGTTAAAGGCGTAGTGTCAATTTTAAATGATAAAGCCTTGTTTTAGTAAATATAGTACAGTGATTTGTTTTATCTTTGCAAATAAATATTCATGTGATTTACTTTGAAATGTATTCATCCAGGAGAATGTAGCCTTTAATTTAATCAAGCTATGAAAAATTATCTTCTCCTTGCTGAACAAACCATCTCCAAAATTAAGGAATAGTTGTAAAATATATGAATTGTCATCTCAGTAAAGTACTTTTAAGAATTTTCTAGCTATTCTAGTTCGATAGTCTCAAAAAGATCAGTAACACATATGTCTTTCTAACAGTTAATTTTTTTTTTTAGATACAGAGTCTCAGAGTCTCACTTTATTGCCCTTGGTAGAGTGCTATGGCATCACAGCTCATAGCAACCTCCAACTCCTGGGCTTAGGCAATTCTCTTCCCTCAGCCTCCCAAGTAGCTGGGACTATAGGTGTCCGCCACAATGCCCGGCAATTTTTTGTTGCACTTTGGCCAGGGCCAGGTTTGAACACACCACCCTCGGTATATGGGGCTGCCGCCCTACTCACTGAGCCACAGGCACCACCCAACTAACAGTTAAATTTTAATAAAAAGTCAAGAATATACTGTATATGTCTTCCATGTACACTACCTTGATAAAAATCATTACATTCTTTTCCAGCTTGAAATAACTAAATGTTGTGAGCCCTCTGGGTCTAATTAACTTAAAAAAAATTATGTACAATAAATTTCCAATCCTATATATACTTTGAAGAGAGTGAAATTCTGCTGGCTTCACTGATTTCTCCTATCTCAGATACTCCAGATTTCTTTATCTGCCTTCCTTTCATTTTCATTAGTACTGTCTTCCATTGTGAGGCTTTGTTAACCCCCCTTGATGTAACAGGCTTCCCATTCAGATTGTGTCACAAATATTTCATAGAATCTCTATCAACCTAGAGAACTCTCTCTAGGTTCTCTATCATAGAACTTTAACTTGTAAGCTCCCTGACAGCAGAGATAATTCCGTAGTCACTTTTGTATCCATGATGTCTCATAACCCAGCAAACCATTGGAGTTCATAAGTCCTCCTTAGATTAATGTGTTGGAAACTTTATTTAAATTTCCCTTTACTGAGCTACATCTCTGGGTCTCAGTAGCACTCCTCAGCTAATACCCACTTTTATGTTCTCCTTTAGCTTAGGGAAGAAAAAGGCTCAGGCCAAAATCAGACTTACTGGTGTAAACTGATGCTCTCTCATCTTTGATTTCATAGCGGGACTTTGCTCATGTGAGTTGTTGTGGGTAACAGTATGTTAATGTTTCTTTAGGGACTATCTTAACACTATTGCAAGAATTGAAATGAGCATCTCAAACAATGTAAAACCAGCTTGAATCTTAAAAGTTGAAATCGTCTTCTTTAACCAGTACCAGGAATTACTAGGAACCAACAGGTGCCACCATGTGTACTTTTGTCTGATATGATCAACTTGATATAGTTTTTCAATTGATCGATGAGTGTTTTCTTGCAATGGAATTGAGGATATTTCTTATCTGATGGTATGATTTTATCATCACAGATTGGCACTTCCATCAAATTATTGCCATAAAGAAGAATTCAAATATTTTTCAAAATTTATATAAATGGTATAAACTTTTCCATCTAACATTAATTCCATGTAGTTTAATGAGGATATATTGTAGATCTAATAGCACTGAGCATAATAATGATGCTCCTCAAAATTTCTCTTCCCATAAATAAGTCATTAGTCTCCTGGAGGTGATAGTTAAAAGCTGCTCTTAATCATTTGCAATGCATATATGTATTTGTACATATTAATTTCTCATATGAAAAAAACTCTGAAGTCTCAAATAAGTAGTATCCCAGATTCTTGAGTAGACTAAGAATTTGTTGGCTACTTTTTTGAAAGAACAATGGGAGTCCTACTTTGGCCAGTGTTAGAGTGTGGGAACTGTAGAGTTAGTAGGAAACTGAAAACCAAATACCTTGACTTTTATAAATGAATGTTAGTTTTCCTATCTGTTCACCTAGAACCAAAAAGGATCAGATTCTCCCTTTAGCGTACAGCACAGAATATCTACACCTCACTCTCTCCTTGAATCTTTAACTTCAACTTCTGTAGTCCCTGCTGAGAATCTAAGTGCACTGGGGTTGTTCCAGTTAGCTGAGAGATGTAATTCTCATCTATTTTTCAGGTGTTTATAAACTCCATATGTTTATAACATTAAGTCACAGGATTATATGCCTGGACCTCATTAGTTCAGCTCCCAGAAGAAAGGTTACATTTGAATGTTATTACCTTTACTCTTACTAAGAGTTTATATAAGAAACTTATATGAAAAACATATCAGAAAATCCTACAGACTTGATCTTTTAGAGGCACTCTGTTAAGTCATTTGTTTGTTCTTGAAACTAGTGGATGACGGGGGACAAACAGACGGATGTGGAGTGGGGCAGTGACACTAATTCCCCCCTGCAGAGTAGGAACATTAATCTACGGCAATGACACGATGAATTGGAATAAACAGCCCGCTGAGATAAACAGAGGTGGTGAGAATAGGCAGGTTATTGAGGTAGTCCTGCTAGAAATAATGAGGTATTTTAAACTAGTAATAAATCAGAATCATAACAATAAAGTTCAATTAGGATCATCATGGCTTTTCAGTTCTTATTATTGGGGCAAGTTGGGGTAAGGAAGTGGTCTTCACATGGTAGGGTGGTTTGGAGAAAGAGGTGGAAATTGCTAGATGGATCAGTAGGCACTCATTCCACGAAGGAATTCATCATGCCTTTAACTGTATCAACGCTAACACTGTCAATCTACAAACACAATAAGATGTCTATACTTAACAAAGTGAATGGCTAGAGCTTTGTATCTGTGGACTCTTCCACAGAGAAAGGAGATTCCCATGGAAGAAGTGCATAGATGTTACTGTCCATTGTCACCAATTTATATGTTCTCTGGCTACACATTCCCAAAGCCTTCTTGCACATTGTGTTTATAATTGTTTAATCTGGCTTTTACCAGGACACAAAGTAGAAGAATCATATCAGTGGGAAATAGCAAAGACACATGTCCCCTGGATTTTTAAAAATAAGATTAATCATAGAAAAGAAATGAATTAAAAAGGCCCTGAAAAGTGAAAACATCAGAAAAGGGAAAAATAATGATTGCGGCATCATTGCTAGTTCTGATACCTTCTAAATTCTACAAGGTTGCCACACTGCGACTGCAAATGTTAGTAGTTTTACTTGTGTGTTTATTCCCATGCATGACCCAATTCAGAAATAAAATAACAAAAGATATGAATCGGCATTTCAAAAAACAACATTCAGGTGACCAATAGTAGGCTCCTAAGAAGAAGTGTAATTAAAAGGAATGCCCATGGGCAGGAAACAACACATTTTCTATTAGCTGTCCAAAGATGAAAATGATTCCTGGCACCCAGTGTTGGTGAGGGGCAGCAGAATGCACACTATTGGGTGAAAGTGTCACGAGAGTAATCTTTCTGGAGAGCATTTTGGCAATATACCTCAATATTTAAAATGGGCAGACTTAGCCAGGCGCAGGTGGCTCACACCTGTATTCCTAGCACTCTGGGAAGCTGAGGCTGCTTGATGTTAGGACTTCAAGACCAGCCTGAGTAAGAGTGAGACCCCATCTCTACAAAAAAAAAAAAAAAAAGAAAGAAAGAAAATTAGCTGGGCCTGGTATGGGGCATGTGTAGTCCCAGCTATTTAGGAGGCTGAGGCAAGAGGGTCACTTGAGCCCAGGAGCTTGAGGTTGCAGTGAGCTATGATGAAACTGTGCACCGTCCACAGGGTGACAGACCAAGAGCCTGCCTTAGAGAAGGAAAAAAAGGGGCAGACTCTTTACTCAGGAATTTAAGTTTTAGGAATTTATATGGAAGGCACTATTAACAAACATCTTCAAAATATGAGTTAATCTGTGGAAAACATTTAAAGCATTCTGGTATAAGGTAACAACCAATGTCAGAAAAAAAATAGGAAGGAAGGAAGGAAAAAGAAAGGAAGGGAAGGGAAGGACAAATAAACATCCATCAATATACAGTTGAACATAAATTATCTGTCAAATAGAGCATTACCAGGCATTAAAAATTAATATTATAAGTCTTTTTTGACATCAGAATATATCCATGATATATATTGAATGCAAAAAGCAACTTAACACACAGCATGTGTGCTGAGATTCCATTTGTATAAAGTGGCTTGTGAGCGTTTGGTAAGAACAGAGAAGTAGGTATATAGAAGTGTGTCCCCTAAATCTGATCATCTCGGGGGAATTTCTTTTTGCTTTATTCTTCGTCCCTTTTGAATAGATGGACATTTTTAAGGCTAGCATATGTTAATTGTATAATTAGAGAAAATAGCACTGTCATCTTAGAAAACTTTAAAATATATACCATAACCATGTACTTTGTGTGAATCTAACATTTGATAAAGATTAACAAAAATATAAAATGGAATTTATACTCTGTATGTGCATACAGAGAATCTCTAATGTCAAAAAATAGAAACATTCTAACATTTGGTTTGAAATAGACAAAGCAAATGATTCCGACGTTTTGGCATAAGGGCTTGGTCAAGTTGCCTTCAGTTCTCAAGAAACAACAGGTTTCTACCCTAAGCCAAGTGCTACTCAACAGATACTGTAGTTTTGCCGTGTCTAATGTGCTCCCATGTATAATGCACACCCACAGATTTGTCCCAAATGTGCAGGAAAAAATATCTTTCCTTTTAATTTTTTAAAGTGGGGCAAAAGTGGCTGTGCAGTGGCGCCTCCTTCTCTCATGAGAGGCCCGAGGCACAGAGCCGGCTACTGCGGGGAGAGCCCAGAGGCAGGTGGGATGGATCTGGGTGACCTGAGCGCCCGAGCTCCCCAGACTGTCCCCTCCTGGGCCACTCTAATCCCCACATCCTCTCTCTTCCTGTTCCTACCTGTGTGTGTTGGTGGGAACATGGCCATGGCCACTCTGCTGAGAACCCCAGTGGGATTATTTCCTGGGAAGCTGGTGTGAGGGGTCAGGGCCAGCCCTGCCTGCCCCGGACTCCTGATGGTGGACCCCAACCCTCTCTAGGCTGCCTTTTCTCAGGCTCCTGGGACCTTGCCCTGAGGAGGAGACTTATGACCCCCCCAGTGAAGCACTGTCTTTACATTCCTGTGGAGTGACTAGACTGTGACCTCCTGGAACTATCCAGACCTTGGGCTCTCAGTAACATCCGAGTGAAGGGCACCAGCCTTTCCTGAACTTGCAAATCTTATGCATCCCCTGGGGGACCAGTGAAAGTGACTCCTGAACCACACCTAAGGGCAACAGAGGAATACCTGGGAATCTGTTCCACTAACAGGCGTCTTAGATGGTCCTTCCTACTGGCAAGGTTGGGAAATTATACTAGCTAAATGCCAGGGTGGGTTGGAAAAGTCATAGGGTCAAAATTATAATCTATGGACTCAGGTACCCCCAAACTTTTGTGCTTCACTGCCAGATACCCTCACAGACAGAAACTTCATGGGGACTGAGGCCCAAGGTCAGTGGATTACTAGTAGAGCCAGGTCTGAGAACCCAGGTCTTCCAGACCCCAGCAATGGGATGGATCTTCCTCTTTATAATGGGGGGGTGTGCATTATACATGGCAAAGCACAGTAAATGCATTCCATGTTTTTGCATTCAACAATATCTCTAAAAGTCATTTTATCAGTTTTATAATTTTACTTGAAGCAATAATGCTGAATGTCACACAGCATTTAAATAAGCAAGATTGTTACCTTTCCTAAATTGTTTTCTGAAAATCCTATTACACTTTAACATTCAAACCATAATAGAGGTTTCACCATTATGCACGCTTTGCCATGCTCTGATTATGCTGCTACTGCTTTGATTCAGTAAATTCTTAAAATAAGTGATTTTATCCCCTCCTGCCATTTGTTCTGCTTGTAGTTGCTGAGTCTCTGCCATAATGATCAACTGGCTAACTCGTTTTTATTAATATTTATCTTCAGTCAGCCCACTGATGGTCCTAAAACAGACACATTTAAATAGGAACTAAAGGCCATGTTTTTTATGAATAAAACGAGAACTTACACTTTCACATTACCTGTGATACTAAAAGCAAAATTCTCAGCAACTAACAGAGAAAGTGTCTGCTGACATTCAAGAGTAGTTTGTGGGCTCCATCTTTTGTAGTATGCGTGCTTCTTCTTTATGCCAATCTACCACCTTCACCAGAACCTGAAATGTAAGGCCAGCTGAGGATCAGCTCTGGGATGACGGGTTTTTATTCCAACTCTGTTTCTGTGACTTCATCCAGTCCTGAGGTTTTAATTACCACCTAAATGCTGAGGACTGTACATTTCTATCTTTAGTGCTGTGCTCCAGACTCCTGCACCCAGCTGCTTTCTGATATCACCGTCGGAGGGCTAATTGGCATCTCAAATTTAACACATCCCAAATAGGAACCCATAATTTCCCTCCAGACCTCTCCCTCCTCCCGTTTCCTCACCTCTGTGCTCAAGGCCAGAACATCTCTGTCTCCGTCCACCCCGCTTCCCGGTGAGCTGTCAGCCAGACAGGGTTACATCCCAGTTATGGTCCAGGCTTGACCACTGCCACGTGACCTCTGCTGATCACGTCTCCTGGGGCTCTGACTCAGCTGCCTCAGCTTCTTACCTCCTTTCAGCCTCTTCTCTGCTAAATGCCTCCAGAATGGTGTCTTTAAAAACCAGCTGTCCTTTGGGGTGATAAAAATGTTTGGGAACTAGGGAGAGGTGCTGGTTGTACATTTTTGCACATGGACTAAGGGCCATACAAAATGGCTATTTGTATGTCATAGGAATTTCAACTTATTGTTCAAAAAGTTTAAAAAGCTGCCCTTGTAGCCAGGTGGCCAATTAAGGATTTGCCTTGTATGTTATTACTTAGTGCTGTTGATCCACCAGGAAGGAATGAAACATTATAAAACCAAAGGAAACCCTGGTCATGCCAGCCACCTGCTTATTGAGGATCCACTGAGCTTATGGATACAGCGTAATCTTTCTGTGGTGGTGTGTGAGCCCTTTTATAGCATGCATTCTCTGAACCCCGGCTCTCACCAGTGTTCCAGCTGGCCATCAAGGAACACTCAGCTGGGGTTCTCTAAAGAATCTACTGAAGGGACCCCTTCCTAAGGTGTAGGCAGACTGGTCCAGGGTGATTAGGCAGCTGGGGTGTACCAGTGGGATGCAGGGGAAGCCAGTGCATCTACAGAGCCCAGAGAGGTCAGAAGCCATGGGAAGGGGTCTCTAGCTTCAAGGTCCCAGCTCTGTGAGCTTAACTGAGGAGTGGGCCTAACCCCCTCACTCTCTCTCCTCGTGTCCTCTGGCCTCCCACTTATTCCTCTATTGGCTCAGCCCACCTGCAGGCCAGAGCAGGTGGGCACCTAGGAGATTCAGCGGAGAGCACTGCTAATAAGTTTTTAAAAGAACAATCTGAGTCCTGACAATAGACAGTGTCAGACATCGTGTTGTGGATACAGAATTGGTAGGAGACTGAAAATCAAATGCCTTTAATATTATAATGAAACATCAACTTCCTCATCTAGATACTAAGAAACAAAAGCACTATGACTTCCCCTGGGTACAAAGCCCATACCCTGCCGTTTGCCTGGCGTCTTCACTAGAGCTGTGTAGTCCTTGCTGAAAACACAGTTGGGGTGGAGGGGGCAGATGGAGTGTCCAGCACACCTCCTCAGCCCTGCCCCACTGTACGGACCTTCCTCCACTGCCTCAGCAGCATGGGACGCTTTCTCCCAGCCCTGGGGACATCCTGGCCTCGGCAGCGCTGAGTAGGTCTGCCCTGCGTCTCCTGGGCCTTTCCTCCCCATGGCTCTCTCTCCATCTGTACGTTTCTTGCTTTACTCTTTCTCACCCATGGAAGCTCTTTGAAGCTGGAGACCCCTTCTGTCCCCTCCCATCATTGTCTCCCCAGCTCTGAAGAGAAACAGAGCCAAAATTGCTGACTGTTTGTGGGATTTGATTCTCAGGAGGTTTGCTCACGCTGAAGTGTGGAACAGTTCTGTGAGCCAAGGAATATTCTGTTTGCTGAATGGATGAATAATGAAACGAGCAAAACAAATCAATAAGTGAATGAAGTGGATGAGTCATGATGACGTTGAACTACAAAGACCTCACGTGGGAAGCTCAGGAATCACTGTCCTTTATCATGACTTGTAGTTTCTCTGTGTTTATCAGAAGGAAGTCACAGTGGAGGAAGCTGACCCTGATGAGCTCAGAGAAATTCACCGGGGCTGAGACAGAATACCTTTCAGCCGTGGAGCTTCCTCACGCTTGCTGCTTTTTTGAAAATAATTCTCAGTGGGACGGCACCTGTGGCTCAAAGGAGTAGGGTGCCTGCCCCATAGGCCAGAGGTGGCAGGTTCAAACACAGCCGTGGCCAAAAAAACTGCAAAAAAATAAATAAATAAAAAGAATAATTCTCAGTGACACGACACCATGCACATCACTTATGTCAGAATTTCCAGCAGCAGAGGGAGTACATAGGTGCCTTTCTTAATTTCCCTACAGTGGCTCAGATAAGGACTGTTATTCTAGTGTAAGATCATAGTTGTGCAAATGATAAGTAGCCTGATTGTTGAGAAATGTGTGTGTGTGTTTGTTTGTTTGTTTTTAACTCAGTGAACATTTTAATTCTCATCTGCCTTGGAATTAGATCCATACTCATTAGCTCTGTTATGCTTTACCCATTCCATTCTTATCTGCAAATTCCGGATATCTCTCTTGACAGCTGAATATTTTTCTGGAATTCTGGGTAATTCCATTCATCCCTCAGGGGCCAGCCCAAGACCCCACTCCCCACAGAGCCTTCTTTGATTCCCTCCCAGGGCCATTTTTCATTGTCTTTCTTCACTTGACTGTCCCTGGCTCACCATCTCGGACAGGTAACGGGTTTTAGCATAGATAGCTCTGTAGAGTGAGTTTCATTGTTCCAAGGGCCAGGAACTAACTTTTATCTCCCCCCACTGGACTCATATTCCTCAGAGGACCTAGAGAACCTTGCTTTGATAGCCATTCACAAAATACCTGCTGGGAAACTAAAGCAACAAGGAAAGGCACGAGGAAGTAGAAGTTTCCCTGGAGCTCTGATTTAGGGAGTGATTAGTGTAGGGATTCTGACGAGGAAGAAAATATGTTTGGCAGAAAATAACGTTCACATTTGGAGTTATAGAAATGAAACTCAGAAATACAAATTTGAGCATTATCAGCAGCAATTATAGATAAGCCTTAATGTTATTGTCCATTATCCCCATATTTTCCATGAAAAATAACCTCTGAATAGAGTGTCTCTGGGAAGCAGGACAGTTTGGAGTGTGAGAGCCTGGGTCTGTATCCCAGCTCTGTTTGTGTCCTGTCCGTGGGAGATTTTTGTAACTGCTTCAATCTTTAGTTATAAATCCGTAAAATGAAACCAATAGCTATACCTTTCTGGAGTGGTGGTTAGGGCTTAATAGTGCATGTGACCCACTAAAGGCTCGATAACTGAGGACCGATTATTCTCATTGGCATTATTATTGTACAACAACAATATCAGACAATTTTCATTTAAATGAAAGTAAGACCTGTTTTAAAATTAGTGTGGTGGATAGACCAAAGGTTTAGTTTTAAAATTCCCCTGCATTTTCAATCATTTGCTTGTTCATTTCTTTTTTCTCATGGAAGGTCATGGCTATATTATTTTAGTGGAAGTCAGCAGAAATAAACATTTGCAAGAAAAAGCATTTGTAAAAGTCATTTCAAAACTGAATGGTCTTTGTTAATTAATTAGATTTAGCCATTCCTCAGTGTATACATACTTCAAAACACCACGTTGTGTATAATACATACATACAGTTTTATCCATCAATTAAAAAAAACAGAATGTTTTCTTTCTGTGAACTCAAATGACTTCTTAAAATTTCTCATGCTACATTACCTGAGGCTAAAAGGAAACTGGCAAAAGATGAAAAGCAGAACATTCTCGTGTGTTCATGTATTCCGCTTCAAAGGATAGCAAACCACATCACCTCTCTCCAATTTCAAGTGGCAAATTGATGTGCCTGACATTTGTCTGATTGTTCATATGCATCGCCCTCCAACTCTTATCTGACCTTCATCTTCCCCCAAAGTAGAATGACTTTGTACAAGGAACTCCGCATCTCTGAGTCTGCTTCCTCATGTGTAAAATGGACTTGGTCGAAGTTTACAGGAGTTAATACATGCAAATTCAAAGGGATCAGCAGAAACCTGAGTGCGTAACAGGAACTCAAAAAGTTATGTATTTTGGGGTTACTATTGTTTTTGTGGATTTTTTCCCAATGTGGTCTTAATTTAGATATCTAGCTCAGCCGTGCACTGTGATAATTTGAGCTCCTTGTACTTTAGCATGTATTCATTTGATAAATAATGAAAATTTGCCCAAATATTCACTCTTCCTACTCTGCCACCATATCTTCATCAAGACTTTGTTTCTTTGAGTGATGTAGGAACCAAAGGTGCTCTTTGAAATGCCTCCAGGGGGAGGATGTCTCCATCCTCTTTCCAGAGATTCTTAGGTGAGACACCCCCACAAATTTAACCAGAGTCCTTTTGTTGACACCAACAGGACAGGTGAGGTGGGTAACAAACCCTGAGGCAGTAGCCATTCACAGCTCAGCACAAGCCCACACGCTTCCACATCTTTCCCCTCACTCTAGACCACTTCAGTGTTTTTTTAATCTTTTTTATTTCACGACACACTTGAACCTATAGTTAAACTTCCAAAACTCACTGAAATTATGTTGATCAAAAAAAAAAAAAAGAGTAAAAAGAAAAAAGAATATACTTACTATGCTTTGAACTTCTTTCAAAAATAATTTAATTAGTGATCTTGAAATATTCATGCAGCACACCTAAGATCCCCTCAAGGCACACCAGTTAAAAATCACTGCTCTAGACCCAGAGAGTTTGGATGGCAGCTGAAGGCCTTGCCAAGGTGTGTGTGGGCTGTGTAATTTCTGGGTAAATGTACTTCATGGATCTGCAAACTGCTTACTACCCATTGTCCTACACATGTAAGGTGATGACTTTATAGTGAATGAATGCCCTGTACATTCTGGAATGTTCCAGACACTGTGTTTACCAAAAATGCTGTTAGCTATTCACCTAGTCTCAGTAATAAATATGGTTTTTCAGCTGTCAGCTCCCCCAAAACTACCAGAAAAACATGAACAAAACAAAGTTTATTAGACTTGCTACAACAAGCATTCTCTCTTACTGCGCTAGGTCTAAAATGCTACCTTGAAAGAGTCTTCATAGTGTCAAAAGGGAAAATTAAGGCAGGATATTTATAAGGTGATAGGGCCCTGGCTGGGAATTTTCAGTTGAGTCTTGCAAGATTGGGAACCGCTGGGTTGGGGCAGAGTTGTAACTGTTGGCACAGTGAGGGGAGGGTCTTGAAATGGGTCTTGACAAGCAAACTGTTCTCTGGATAAGCCAGCTTTCTAGTGGATGGTTTAAACTCCCACAGGCAGATAGTTACCAACTTTGTTTAACATAGGGATGGGAAAGGGTGTCGGTCTCAGTGTCATTTAACACAGGGCCAGAAATTATGGGGATTTCACCCTGTGTACTTATTTTCTTAAATCGTAGTGGAGGTATTTATCTTTGAATCTCCCTTTCTTTCTCTGTTTTTGTCTATCTTCCTCTTTCTCTCTGCCTTCCCAGATCATGCCATTGATGGAAAAGGCAACCTTAAGTTATGGTACTTAATATGCGTAATTTGGGGCACACAATTAGAAAGAAACACAACAAAGTATAAGAAATCATTTTTGTCGATACATACAAAAGGATGCCAGTTGTCAGATAAAAAGCCATAATCTCTGACTATAGTAACTTTAAGAATAACCGTCCCAGACCACTTTCCATGGATTATAAACCTCAGCCTGGGTATATTGGTGATATGTTTTTTAAAGTTCTGGCATGCTAAAGGTCATGGGAGAAGGCTATAGTTTTAAGGAAATCTAATTGTATATCCCTAACTGATGATCTCTTCGAAATTGAGAAATATAAAATTCTATGTATAGTTCATTTATAGAATGCTGTGATCAAAGACAAACCCATGACTTTCACAGATGGCCATTGCCAGACGTTGACAAATTATTTTCAAGCACAATTACTTTAAAAAAAAACTTGCCATGGGAAGAGCTTTCCCCGTCTTAGATAATAGCTACACTACAAGGTGAAGACAGGCATCCAGTTGGAAACAGACATCATTTTCTGTGAATAGCACCTGCTCTGTTATGCTATGATTATAATCATTCAATAGAAGAATTCAAAAGAAATAGGATATGCTTACTCCAATTTAGAATGGAAAGAGATCATGGGCATACCTGAGTTTTGATTCATTTTTAAAAAGTCAGTTATTTTTTCTTGTCTATACAAGTATTTAGTCTTAAGTATAATAAATTCAGGGTCTGAAATCAAAAGTAAAGATTTTTTTAATCTAATCAAAAAGTTAGGTGAATATAGTTTCTTGCCATATAATGGGTACTATACCAACTTATTCTAAACTTTTAATGTATGCTGCTGGTGCTGAAATTTGAGTATCGGAGTGCTGATGGCGTCAGTTTGGGATTTAAAATAAGACATCACCCCAATATTGACGGCTGCATCTTGAAACAAAATCACTTTAAAACTTTGGGAATTAAAAAATCCCTTAGGGACTGAGTCAATTTAATCAGCTTAAACCAGAATTTGCCTGGTATGTAATAGCAAAGATCTGAATTACTTTCAAATAAAAAGGAGATCTCACTCTTCAGTCATTCTGAGTTAAAAAAAATTCTAACAAAAATTCTACAAAATACATATTTTGTATTTTAAAAACAAACAAGAATAATTCTACGTAACTCTCAGCATTTGTGCATAAGTTATTATCTTGAAAACAATTCTATATTTGGACCAGAAGCCCATGTGGGATGATGGGATGACTTTTACAGTTATCGACTCTATGGTACAATTCTCCCTCTTTCCACCCCATCTGGTGGGCTCTTCCTGGCATCACCATCTCTGTGAGTCTCTCAACTTCCAAGACTGATTCACTGAGTTGAAATTCTAAAACCATTAACCTTCAGGTGGTCTCCGCTGAAAAGGCTACCACAGTTTTCTCTGTTAGAATATTAAAGAGAAGAATCTAGAGGTCATTTGGTCTGGACAGTGAGACCCTGGGACTCCTGAAAGAGACCTTAAGGAGATTTAGCCCAAGGAGCTACTGGTTTGTTATCATTAGCAACATTTTGGTAAACATTATCTTAGACTCAAGAATAAACACTTTATTTTTAGAAGCATTAAGTGAATGTGGCATGTGAATCCTTTCCATTTGGAAGGACTCTGGAGGCTATCTCAGTTCATGGCCATGACTAGGGGTTACTGCTTTTTGGATATCCGTAGACGGTGATTAGAAACATACACCCAAATGCTCATTTGTGTAGCAGATGCGCACACAACACAAAGGTAGTTCAGTGCATCCTGGGCCTCTATATTTCAATTAGCTGCTCTCTACCCACCCAGACACTCCAGGTATGAAGGGGTGGGAGTGAGACGGTAACAGTGGGTACCCCTCCTTCTCCCTCCTGTCCCCGCCCCCCACCTAGACCTAACTCTGACATTTTTATAAGATGAATATTTTTTCACCAGTCCTACTCCCATTTCCTATCCCTTTCTCCAGGTATACAAATAGTCACTCTAAAATTAAAATAAATACTCATAAATACATTAAGTTAATTTTTAATTCACTGATTAATCTTTAAGACATTTTTAAAAACATTTGTTCCTAATGAATTAATCCCAGCAATCCTTTGGGTTTTGGTCTGAGTCTTACCCAGGTGGAAGGACTGAGTTTTAGGTGTAATGACTGAAAAGCAAACCAGGAAGGGTCTAGTCAAATCTTGCCAAGCCACAAGGCAGTGATTGGTGTTATCACCATTTAAAATGTACTTTCATTAAAATATGTCTTTTGTTCATTTTTTTTTTCCCAAGATAGTCTTCTTCTCTTTCAGGGAAAAGATCCACAATCACCCTCTATTAAAACAAAGTAAAATATAAAATGAAAGTAATTAAGACTTTATTAAAGAAATTTTAATAAATCCATTCACTGCTCATGAATATGGATAATGTCAAGGAAAAGAGCCATCCTGTGCCTGAAATAAAAATAAACTACGTTTCAAATATATTTAGTATACATAAGTAGTACAAAATATATTTGAAATGTCATCTTCTCAAATAAACCTACTATCAGAATTATACTTGAAACAGCAATAATTTTATACTGATAAGGGAAAGCTATTTATGAATATAGTTAAAGGAACAATGCTATAAAACTATTTTAGGTATATTATAGATTATATTCTGAAAGAAATTAGTGTATTTTCTTTTTTTTTTTTGAAATTAGTATATTTTCATCAGGTAAATTATAATTTACTAGTGACCATCAACCAAAATACTAAACTACTTTTGTGCTACCTTCAGAGAAGAATGAGGGTGATAACTTGTTTTGAATTCTGTATACCAGTGTGAATTCAATCTGCTTCATAGTTTTTCCATGAATTTAAATTTTAGTATTAGCTTGGCTCATTTAGAGTTACCAGTGAGTTCACATAAGGAAACTTCCCAAATGAAGCACCAGCAATAAGGTGTCTAATGCACACCTGATTAATGTTTTTCAGTGATATCAAATTTTTCTCTGCTGGCTGAAGGTAGAATTTCTGTAGATTCTAAGTATATAATCCAATTTAAATAACACGTTTATATTCTCATTTGCATTTGTTATTTGTCAAATTACATCTTGCATATGCTATTTTATTTTGTTAAGTCATCCCATTATTTTGCTAGCACTATACTGAAGAGTGTTTGATGCCTGTAGTACACGGCATCCTATCAGGGTCATACCATCCAGTCATTAACTCTTATTTTAATTTAGTGCCTATGTAGAGAACACCTCGTGTGTATCAGAGCATATTGAGTCCTGAGTGTTCTTTGCTATGTGTGTTCTGCACACAGTGAATAATCAGATAACTGCCTGCTTTCATTTCATGGCTGGGGACCCTGTGGTGAGGAGTACACTGAGCAGATGACAGAATGAGTTAGTGATAAGTTTTCTGCTGAAAATTAAAATAGGAGATCTGACACAAGGGTCCAGTAAGGTAGTTTAGACTGATCCATACAAGTCTCTGAGTTTAGTACAGTTATGGTGACATGTGAATGAAGGAATGGTTAGCCATGGAGAGATCTAGGGAAGCGTGTTCCAAAATGAGGCAGTCGCAAGTCCAGGAGACCTCTGACACAAACAAGCTTGTATGGTCCAGGAAAATAAATGGCCACAATCGCTGGAACATAGCAACTGAGCTATGGTTTTACACAGCCCATGAGCACAGGGGTTTCGTTCACTGATATCTCTGCTTTGCATCAAACAGAACCAAGCATATAATAGGTCCTCAATGTATATGGGGTGGAGAAATGAATGGGTGCTCTGATTCAAGATGAGTTTAGAGAATAAAAAAAACGCTTGATCTTGAAGCTACCATAAGAAGTTTAACTTTATTTTAAGCATAACAGAACATTTTTGAGGGGATTTGTGGGTAGTCTGGATAATGCTCTGCCTCAGAGATGACTGTATTTCCAGTTTCCAGGGCCTGTGAATGTTACCCCACATGGTGAAAGGGACTTTACAGGGGTGCCTAAGTTAGGGATTTTGAAGTGAAGTGATTATCCTGGATTATCCACGTGGGTGCAATGTGATCACAGTGTCCTTCTGAGAAAGAGACAGGAGGATCAGAGTCAGAGGAAAGATGTGGCAATAGAGGTCAAGGCTGGAGGAATCTGAAACCACATGCCAAGGAATGCAGGCAGTCTCCAGAAGCCTGAGAGGACAAGGAGACACATTTTGCCTGAGAGCTCCCAGAAGGAACGCAGCCCTGCCAGCCCATGGTAGACCCCAGACCTCCAGAACTGTGAGAGAATCAATCTGTGCTTCTTGAAGTCACTGTGTAGTGATTTATCAGAGCAGCAATTGGAAGCATTATTATTCCAAATTAAACAAAGTGTTTGGCCACTTACTAAGTTGCAGATATGATACACTTTGTAAAATAAAATATTTTTCACTTAAATTAAAATGCGTTTTCAGTGTGTTAAAAAGTTTATCTGGACCATCCTTCTTATATCTTGTGTACTGTAACTATAGAATTTGGAAAGAACAAGAGAACAAATGGAAATGGGGGTTAAGAGCTGCATAACTGGGGAAAAGTGTTCTAGAAAATAAAGAAAGAAAAAAATGTAGATTTATGCATTGTATTCAGTAGAAAGGGAAAGGAAAGGCCAGGAGAAAGGAACAAAAAGAGTGAGAGAAAGGTAAGGTATACCATCTTTAAAAAGGTGTATGTTTTACACAACAAATTACTCCCAAATCTAGCAGCTTAGAATAACAAACATTCATCTCACACAGTGTTAAGTGTCAGGAACCCTGGATCAGGGTTTCTCATGGGTTTCTAGTCATCTGAGGGCTCAAATGGGGCTGGAGGATCCACTTCCCAAATGGCTCTGAGTTGGCTGAAGGTCTCAGTTCTTTGCCATGATGGGCCCTTCATTGGGCTCCTTGAGAGTCTTCAGGGCATGAAAAATTATATTCACCTCAAACAAATAATCCAGGAGAAAGATCTTGGAGGAAGCCACAATATCTATTTTATGACCTAGACTCAAGTCACCAACGTCACTTCCACCACATTCTGTTGGTAAGAAGTAAATTACTAAACCCAATCCTCACTCACAGGGATAAGGCTTAGGTTCCGTCGTTGGTAGGAAATGTCAAGGAATTTTTGGGCATGTCTTAAACCACCATGGAAGAAAGGAAGGGAGAAGTGAAGAAAAATTTAAGCAAAACACCTATTCTTCATTTGTTTAGGGAGCACACCTAGATATTTCCAATTTTTTCCATTACTATCTTTCCCTTCAGCCAAACTAATTGGTTGTGTTTGTGTGTGTGGAGCAGGACAGATGTGGAGTTCCCAGCTGTTTCTCATTTTTGACACCTGCTAGACATATCAACCTTTTCCTCAGTTTTATCCAGAAACTGCTGCTTCTACGCCCAAGCACCCAAGCCTGTCTCTGTGTCCAGATGATGTAACCAATACTCAAAATTTTGAGAATTCCCTACAACTGATTTGCTAAATTCACCCTCCTAAAATGTTCTGCCACATTACATCTGCTTTGCCAAGTCATCATCCAGAGGTGATAAAGTTGTTCCTGGTACGGATTCACTGTAGCTCTGAGAAGTTCAGGAAGCATTTGTGACTTGTGGCTATAAATTAAGATAGAAGGTTCAGAGATAGAGCTCAAGCCCTGTGATAAGTTCACTGGAATGTGACTCTCAGATGGAGCCGGGCGGAATGAAAGTGGAATGAAAGTGAACTTCTGTCCCTGCAAGATTCTGAATTAGGTTACACTAATTAACAAATCAACAAGAAAGATGAGGAAGATAGAACAGCCCGGTAGGAGATGTCTTGGGTTGTGTCTTCTCTGGTTTCCTCTTTCTTACTCTCAGACTTTAGGTCTTAGTTTCACTTCGATGCCCCTCCTTTCCTTCTCTATCTCTTTCGGCTTCTTAGGAGGCGATAAAACTGACTTTAGTCTCAGAGAAAGCCTGTAGTTTCTTTTAAATTCATTGGTTGTAAACATACAAAAGTTGCTCTTTTGCTATTTAGACTTTAGAGGAAATGTATTGTGTGGAAAAACATTAGCCTCTGTTTTCGAGTACTGGTATTTTCAAATCAGGATCAGGAATGAAAACGTCATGTTTTTCTTCTGTATTGTTGCATTGTACACTTAGGAGAAGAGACATAAATGCTTCAATATGATGTTCTTATTTTTTATAGAAACGGATGTTTATTTTTCATTAACCTTACTTCCTTAATATGATATTCTTCAAAGTCATCTTCATGTACTAAGATAGAAACTAGTTTCTTTTTAAAGTGCATTTGTAAACTGAAAAATCAATTATTTTACTATAAAAAGATAACTTTTTTTTCAAAATGGCAGGTGAGTGAAGGTAATAATTTTGAGTGACAAAATTTAGTAAAGCTTTTTTTCCTTTTTTTTCTTTTTTTTAGAGAGAGTCTTACTTGTCACCCTCAGTAGAGTGCTATGGCATCATAGCTCACAGCAACCTCAAACACTTGGGTCAAGAGATCCTCTTGCCTCCACCTCTCAAGTAGCTGGGACTAATGTGCTGGCCCACAAAACATAGCTATTTTTAGAGACAGGGTCTCACTCTTGCTCAGGCTGGTCTTGAACGCATGAGCTCAGGCAGTCCAAGTAAAGCATTTCTTAATGGATGACTAACAACTTTGCATTTTATTTAAAACAAGGCAAAAGCATATGTTGCTATTCTTAGTATTTCGTATTGGCTGCCGTAAGTAAATGGTTAGTGCACCAGCCTCACACACAAGGGGCTGCAGGTTTGAGCCTCACCTGGGCCTGATTTAAAAATACATATATATGTAGGTGAAATGCTTATATGCCTCTGACCAAAAAAGCCATTTGAGAGAGAGCAGTGAAAAGACTTTGTGCAGGCATACTTGTGAGAAACTGAGGCAGAATCCCATATGGCCAGGTTGTTTACGGGCCTAACTTGACCAAGGCTTTGGCTGGAATAGCAATTCCAGACTGCATTAAGGAATCAAGGTTGACTTTATAAGGCCAATGAAAAAGCCCTTTGGAAAACTGGCCAGATACCCATCAGTAACCGTTCCTGATCTGTGGTAAGTGACAAAGGTCACATGCTGACAGGTCTGGGAATGGAGTAACCTTTCCTGATCTGTGGTGAGTGATGAAGGTCACTTGCTGATGGGTCCAGGAATAGAAATGTGCTGGGGGACCTCAAGAGAAGAGGAATTTACCCAATGCATACAGGTATCTAATGGCACAGATGAAACCTGGGCTCATGAAAGGCTTTTGAGAAGTCCAGCCTGAGAATTCCTTATAAAAGGCTCCAGCAAAACCCCCCTGACTTAAGACCTACATGGGAGCAGAGGTTTGCACACAAATTCCTGTATGCCCAAGAATTTTCTTTACGCCTT
>CAUYQV010050869.1:0-13624 GCA_963574575.1 Galagoides demidoff
GCATCACAGCTCATAGTAACCTCCAACTCCTGGGCTCAAGCGAGTCTCCTGCCTCCGCCTCCCAAGTAGCTGGGACCACAGGCGCCCGCCACAACACCCGGCCATTTTTTGGTTGCAGCCATCATTGTTGTTTGGTGGGCCCCGGCTAGGGATTCGAACCCACCACCTTAAGTGTACGTGGCTGGCGCCTTAGCCAATTGAGCCACAGGCGCCGAGCCAGGATCTGTATATTTCCGTGAACCAGTATTTTCCAAATGACCAATGTGTGTGGGTGAAGGAGCCCTTCCAAGTGCAAAATAGGTCAGTGGACCATCAGAGTATGAAGAGTTCATTGATAGGGTCTCAAATTCTATATAGCAGCTAACCTTTAAGAAGCAGTATGGTTTTGATGACTATCAAAGAACACAATCATCTGAAAAGATTATTAAAATATTCCTTCCTTTTCCAGCTCCTCAGCTGAATGAGACCAGAGTTTCTTCATACACTTCAACCATAACAAAACATTGCAACAGACTGAAGGCAGAAGGAGAAATGAGACTCTAGTCATTAAAGAGACAGTGTTTGCAAAAAGGTAAAACCCCATTCTTGTCACTGTTTTTTTTTTTTTGTAAAATATTTTTGTTAAGATATAATGGGTTTGTTATTTTTAAAAGTAACAATAAATATATGTATATTTAAAATTGGTCAGTTTGGGCTGTGTGCCGTGGCGCACGCCTGTCATTGTAGCACTCTGGGAAGCCGAAATGGGCTGACTGCCTGAGACAGAGGGAGACCCTGGCACTTAAAAAAAAGAAAAAAAATAGCCAGGTGTTGTAGTGGGTGCTTGTAATCCCAGCTACTTGGGAGGCTGAGGCAAGAGGTTGCCATGAGCTATGACACTATGGCACTCTACTGAGGGCCACAAAGTGAGACTCTGTCTCAAAAAAATAAATTTGTTACATGCCTCAAATTAAATAAATAAGTAGGTCAGTTTTGTTTTTTTGAGACTGAGTCACACTATGTTGCTCTTGGTAGAGTGCTCTGATGTCACAGCTCACAGCAACCTCAAACTCTTGGGTTCAAGCAATTCTCTTGCCTCAGCCAAATAAGTGGGAGGCACCCACCACAATGCCCAACTGTTTCTTTTTTTTTTTTTTTTTGTAGTTGTCATTGTTGTTGGCAGGCCAGGGCAGGGTTTGAACCTGCCAGCTCCAGTATATGTGGCTGGTCCCCTAGCCGCTCAGCTACTGGCAAAGAGCCTAAATAGGTCAGTTTTAATACCTAATATGGCAATTATCAATAGATGCAATATCATAAATAAAAGATTTTTGGGGTCCTCAATAGTTTTTAAATGTATAAAGGAGTCCTGAGACTGGGAAGTTTCTAAATTGCTCAATACAGGCACATGCTTCAACATGGATGAATCTCAGAAATACAATATCTAACAAAAGTCACAGAATATACAGTATGATTCTATTTAAATACAAAGCTCAAAAACAGGTGAAAGTAAATAATATGTTGGTAAGGACACGGGGTGATAAAACTGGAAAGAAAGACAAGGGAATAATTAACACAAAATTAATAATGACCATAGTGATGGGGCAAGTAATGCACTTTCTGGGGCAGACACACACTAAAGGTTCCTAAGTAGGATGTTCAATTGAGCTGGGTACAAGGGCATATTTCACAATAAACATTTTAAAAGAAACAGGGAGACATACCTAATTCTCCTAAAAAATAAAAACCAACTCCGAAGAACATCTTTTCTCAAATTAATCTATAAATAGCTGGGCATTGTGGCGGATGCCTGTAGTCCCAGCTACTTGGGAGGCTGAGGCAAGAGAATGGCTTAAGCCCAAGAGTTTGAGGTCGCTGTGAGCTGTGATGCTACCACACTCAACAGAGGGCGACATAGTAAGACTCTGTCTCAAAACAATAAAACATAAAAATAAGTAAATAAAAGGGTACAATCAGTTGAGAGCAATTTAGCAGCATAATTATTCAGCATTTTTGTATGGACTCAATTCTACAGTCAATCGTGACCACTGCAAAAGAGAGAATCATTGCAGCATTGTTAGTTGTAGGGAAATTTTTTTTTTTTTGAGACAGAGCCTCAAACTGTCACCCTGGGTAGAGTGCCATGGCATCACAGCTCACAGCAACCCCCAACTCAAGTGATTCTCCTGCCTCCGCCTCCCAAGCAGCTGGGAAGACAGGCGCCCAACACAACGCAGGGCTATATTTTGGTTGCAGCCGTCATTTGTTTGGAGGCCGGGGCTGCATTCAAACCCGCCAGTTCAGGTGTATGTGGCTGGCACCTTAGCCACCTGAGCCACAGGTGCCAAGCCATTTGTAGGAAAATCTTGAGAATAACTCAAAGGGAATGATAAACTCCACATCTATTATTTGTACTATATAGGTATTATACTACACTGAAGGACAAAGTGTTTTAGACACTATGCAGATTTTAACTCTTGTAAGCAACCATGTTTGGACTACAGCAGATGCTCAAGACCATCTCTTTAGAGAGAACTAGTTTCACTGGGTAAATGACCTCAAAACACAAAATCTAAATACTTAGTTTTCCTTAAAATAATTGTGCACACTTTGTCACCTTTTACTATTTTTCCGGTCTGGGTGTTATTTATTGATGTACAGTACTGGACATATGGCAGGCTATTCTTTCCCACACAGCAGTTCTTCAACAAGAGTATTCTTACACTATTAAGACTATAAACTTCGTAGATAGAGGAGTACCACCTGTCTCACATCCTATAATAAAACATCATGCACTCATCCCTTTTAATGCTTTTTCAGAATAACACAGATAACGTTAGTATGATATGGTACTATACATCTTCACAAACCTTACCATTCTAATTTTATCATAAAGGGAGAATAAGGAAAGATAAAAATGGTTTGCTTGGCTCGGCGCCTGTGGCTCAAGTGGCTAAGGGCCAGCCACATACACCTAAGGTGGTGGGTTCAAATCCAGCCCGGGCCCGCCAAAACAACAATGACCGCTGCAACCAAAAAATAGCCGGGCGTTGTGGCAGGTGCCTGTGGTCCCAGCTACTTGGGAGGTGGAGGCAGGAGAATCGCTTAACCCTAGGAGTTGGAGGTTGCTGTGAGTTGTGATGCCACGGCACTCTACCCACGGGGACAGCTTGTGGCTCTGTCTCAAGAAAAAAAAAATGATTTGCTTAAATTTATGATTTTCAGGCTGGGCGCGGTGGCTCACGCCCGTAAACCCCGGCACTCTAACAGGCTAGGGCTGACCGAGCTCAGGAGTTTGAGACCAGACTGAACAAGGGCAAGACGCTGCCTCTACTAAAAACATAAAAACTAGCTGAGCATGGTGGCGGGCTCCTGTAATCCCAGCTACTCGAGAGGATGAGGCTTGAGGCCAAGAGTCTGAGGTTGCCGTGGGCTGTGACGCCACAGCAGTCTTCTCAGGGACACAGAGTAAGACTGTCTTAACAATTAGGAATTCCAAACAGACAAGAGGCGATTAAAAGAATTTTGAGACTTTCCAAACTAATCCCCAAATTTTGAGGTTCCTCAACCACATTGCCCCACAAAATGCCGCTCCGCGTCGCCCTGAGACCCGCCGCTGGTCCGCGCGGACCGACGTAGTAGAACGTCCCCATGGGTCACTCGAGCGCAGCTCAGGGACTCTGCGCAACGCACGGCCCTGCGTCTCGGCAGAAAGACCCGAGCAGCCGGCTTCGCAGAGAACCCTCGGGAGGCGACTTTCAGCCAGTGTAGACTCGGCGACGGAACGTGGGCCCACAACTTATCATCACGTCCCCAAGGATGACGCTGTCCCCTGACAGGCGACGCAAACGAAATGCGTAAACCCTTCCAGACCTTCTGTCTAGATAAGGAACAAGAGATTTCGAAGCCCCGTGCCAACTTGTAACACGGTTACGATGCCGATGTGGGCGAGCCTGGCCACAGGTCGAGCCGCCCCGAGAGCGACCAAGCAGAAAGGGGTCCGGGCAGGGCCGACCCTCACACCCCGCTCGCTCCGCAACAGAGCGCACAGGCGAGCGGGCCGCCCGCAGCCCCCGAACGCGCGCCGGGGGCCGGGGCCCCGCAGCCCCCGCAGGCCCGAGCCCCCCAGCTCAGCCCTGGCGAGTGTCAGCGGAGGCCGGCGGGCAGGACTGCCCGACGCGCGGGGAGCTTACCTGTCCCCGGCGCGGCCGCCGCCTCCGAGGACTTCTGCTCGCTGCTCAGCCTCCTTCCCATGCCGGCCCGGGAGGCGCGCTCCGGCCCCGCCGCCCCCGGTACACGTGTGCAGCCGTGGACGCCGGCCCCGCCCGCCCCGCAGGCGGCCCTCGGGTCCTGGCGCTGCCGAGCTCCGGGCCTCGGATGCGCGCCCCGTCTCCCGTCAGGGTCACAGGCGAGAACCGGCCCCGCGACACCAGGACGCGGGAAGGAACAAGTCGACTTTCTCGCTGACGATCACGGGCAACCGGAAGTAAAACCTCTCCGCGAAAGGAAAAGAGAAGCTGGCTGCGAGGGGCGGGGGGGATGGGCGCCAAAAGAAAAAAAAAAAAACAGAGAGAAAGTGAAAACTGAACCCTGGCGACCCCCTCCGGGGCAGGAGCCAATCACGAGGGGAAGCCAGGGCGCAGGCGCGGCGGACGTCGACGTCCACGCGGCGCTCGCTTTCTCACTTCTGCGCAGGCGCCAAGCTGGCGGCCCATTGGACGGCCGAACTCGGCGTGCTCGTGGTGTCTCGCGGGGTTAGTACCTGACGGTACGGAAGACGCGCGCGGACAGAGCGGGAGGTGGCCGGGTGGGGCTACCTTCGCGGGCTGTGGCGCTGGGTAGCAGCGCAGACAGACGGGAGCCTCTGGGACCCCACGTCTTTCGCTGCATTTCGTTCATCTGTCACCAGGGCGCTTGTTTTTGTGCGGCCCAAATGCAGCGTTTCTGAAATTTTGCCCTTGTTTTATACTGAATGTTAAATTCCTGCGCCACGTGTCGCTGTGCTATCCTAGGAAAACCCCCTCTGGAAATATATAATCTGCAAAAGCGCTGACGTGACTGTACGGGAGGTAAAGTTCTGGGAAAAGGGAAGAAAATGTTTTGTAAGTTGTCTCTTTAAAGCCCCCACATTGGATTTGGTAAAATTTTCTTAGATTTGATGCCAGAAGTATGAGCAACAAAAGAACAATGAATAAATTGGACTTCATCTAAACTAAAAATATTTGTGCTCCAAAAGACATCCAGAAAATAAGACAACCCAGAGATTGGGAGAACATAATTTGCAAATCATATCTGATAAGGACTTATATCTAGAATGTATAAAGAACATTTCCAACTCAGTAATAAAAAGGCTAACATTAAAAGATGGGAATGGGATCTGAATAGACATTTCCTCAAGGAAGGTAGGCAAATGGTCAACAAGCACGTGAAGAGATGCTCCATCTCAGTTATCAGGGGAATGGAAATCAAAATGACGGTGAGGTAGCAGGGTATCCTGCTAGGATAACGAGAATCAAAAGATCAGGCAATACAATATGTTAGTGAGGAGGTGAGGAAATTAAAACCTTCATATACTGTTAGTGTAAATGTAAACGGGTTGGGGAAATAGTCTCATAGTATCTCAAATGATTAAATACAGTTACTGTATGAACCCACAATCCCACTTTTAGTTATGTATTCAAAAGGAATGAAAATATATGTCCACCAAAAAATTGTACACAACTGTTTATAATGGCACTATTCAGAATAGCCCACAATTAGAAACAATCCAAATGTTCTATTAATTTCTCATTTACAGATGGGGAAACAGGCACAGAGAAGTTATTTTCCTAACATAGTGAATAAACTGCAGAAACAATTCAAACTTGAATTTTTCATTCCATAATGTCTTGGAGACCTATGCCTTTCAGTACATGTAACACTTTCTTATTTTAAACATGTTTAACAACAGTATATATTATACTACAGATTTTTAAGCTTGTCTGTTGACGAACATGTAGGTTGTCTGTGCTATTATAAACAACACGGTGATGATTTGTGGAGGAGAAGGGAAAACTTCCTTTTTGCCCCCAGAGAGTTCATTGAAAGATCAATTCACAATAAGGCAGATTAATAAGCGATTGCAAATGTATTTACCCTGTCCACAGGGACATGGTATCACAGAATGATTATCCAAAAGGCCAATGGGGTCCAGAAGTTTATATAGCCTTGTTTTAGAGAAGTGAGAGGGGAGATGAGGAATATAAGTAATTCCACTGATGGGCAAGAAAGGTTTGCTAAAGAGGATGAATAGATACTTTGGAGAATGAATGGATGAGGGGGAAGAAACAGACTGACTTGTAGATGATGCTCTTTGGAGATTAAGGTAACCTGAGAGACAGGTATTATTTTTAAATGGGTTGGGCCAGGCCTGGTTATATTCTTGGTCTTTCTTGCAACATCCTGAGAGGGAGAGGATGGAAAGACAATTCTTTTTTTTTTTTTTTTTGAGACGGAGCCTCAAGCTATCCCCCTGGGTAGAGTGCCATGGCATCACAGCTCACAGCAACCTCCAACTCCTGGGTTCAAGCGAGTCTCCTGCCTCTGCCTCCCAAGTAGCTGGGACCATAGGCGCCCGCCACAACACCTGGCCATTTTTTGGTTGCAGCCATCATTGTTGTTTGGCGGGCCCGGGCTGGGGATTCAAACCCGCCACCTTAGGTGTACATGGCTGGTGCCTTAGCTTATTGAGCCACAGGCGCCGAGCCGGAAAGACAATTCTTGATGGGTGTGCGGTCTTTATGGAGAAAGAGGGAGAGCCCCTTCCAATGTCTGTTGACCTCTCAGGGCCTTTAATTCAACATATTCTTTATGCCAATGTGTCATATTTCGGGGTGAAATTCCCTGAACTCTTTCAACTTTCTTGTGTTGGCCATTGTGTTCTTGAGCCAGAGTTTCTTTAGAGGGAAGCAATATGGAGAATTGCTGGGCCACTGATATTTTTAATTAGGAGTCTTCTGGTCAATATGGCACCTAAGTCATAATCTCCTTCCTTCTTCTTCTTTTATTTTTATTTTTGTAGAGATAGAGTCTCAATCTATCGCCTTCAGTAGAGTGCTGTGGCGTCACACAGCTCACAGCAACCTCCAACTCCTGGGCTTACGTTATTCTCTTGCCTCAGCCTCTCCAGTAGCTAGGACTACAGGTGCCCACCACAATGCCCGGCTGTATTTTTATTGCAGTTCGGCCGGGGCTGGGTTTGAACCCACCACCCTAGGTATATGGGGCCAGCGACCTACTTACTCACTGAGCCACAGGCACCACCCTAGATGTTGCTGCTTTTAGAGAGCCTGTCCTGACTCCCTGCATCAGACTGGGGACACCTTCCTGCATGTTCTGTGTTCACCCCATCAACATTTACTACACTCTTAATGGCTTAGCTGTCTGCTTCCTGCCACCAGACCATAATATTAGGGACAGGAGATGGTTAGTGACTATATTCCCATCATTTAGCGTAACTCAGAGAACTAAAATCCACATGCTAAACACATGACTTCATTCTTCTGGGTTTCCCCTGCCTGCCAATGAAGAGGTTCGAATGGAAAACTTTAATTCCTCACAATCCCACTCTTCAATTTTATACTTTTTTTTTTTTGCAGGTTTTGGCTGGGGCTGGGTTTGAACCCACCACCTCTGGTATATGGGGCTGGTGCCCTACTCCTTTGAGCCACAGGCGCTGCCCAATTTTACATATTTTTATTAACTAATATGTGGAAATAAAAGTTCAAGGGCAGGACAAGACTTGAAGCCAAACAACAGGCAGCTGTTCGCTGCCCCATCCCCTTCCCAATTTCTGTTCCTTGGGGACAAGAACTTTGACTCCTTTATCTGTTTCTTCTGCTGTTTACCCACAGATTTATAAAAACATGTCTTTCCTGCCACTCTGGATTTCTCAGCTCTAGTTAAAATCTTCCTAAAAGGGCCGAGGAGGACTGAGGTCATCGGCAACATCCTGCAAATAGACATTTGCCTTTCTGCGTGCTCCGGGTACAGTTACATCATAAATCTTTATTATGTGTGTTCGCAGCTAAGCCATAAACATTTTTTGTATAACTTTATTTTCCTTGGAGTTAATAGTTACCTACTTTCTCTGTATCAAACCCCCCATTCTCCAACCAAAAGAAATCCAGTTTATTAGGAGAATGAGGGAGAGAAGATGAGTGTGTATAACAATGAGAGTAGAGCAAAAGAGCTTAATTTTTTTGTAAATATATAAGAAATCAAGACTATCTCTGTTTTAAGAGTACTTCATTGCCCAGTTTATACAACTTAGCAATACTATAGTCCTGTTCCTGAAAAGGGCCACAAGTGTAAACAAAGTGTTGTGTTTAGAAACTTTTTCAAAAAAATAAGTGCCCTAAGATTAAATCTGACTATGAGAGCCAGGGTGGGACAGGTGACCTGTAAATTGGCTCCCTAAGCAGGGTTTTGACAGGCAGAGGAAGAAAGAGAGGCATTTCAGGCAAAGGGATTGGCCCAAGTCAGAGCAGAGTAGACTCAATGCTCGGTGTTGTAGAGGTTGGGTTGTCATCTGTGACACAGGCTTTGTAAGTCAAGGAGGTGAAGGGCTCTGAGCACGTCTGTTTTCACAACTCTGATGGCCACTTGGAGGGTGATCCAGGTTGGGGGATGTGGGAGGAAGGCAGGGGAAGACACTGGATGTCTTCACCTTGTGATCACATTTTCCATTTCTGTCCTACCACCCCCACCCCCCCAGAGTGCCTAGCATAACATTTTGCACAAAGTGAACCCTTGATAAACATCTTTGACCTAGCCGGTGTGTTCTGTTGCTCTGAAGTGGAAAGAGGAAAGAATAAGTGAGGGGGAAAAGTGAACAAATAAAGGGTGGCTCACAACTGTAATCCCAGCACTCTGGAAGGCTGAGGCAGGTAGATCCCTTGAGCTTAGGAGTTCAAGACCAGCCTGAGCAAGAATGAGACCCACATCTCTACTAAAAATACAAAAACTAGCAATGCACTGTGGCAGGTACTTGTAGTCCCAGCTACTTGGGAGGCTGAGGCAAGAGGATCGCTTGAGCCCAAGAGTTTGAAGTTGCTGTGAACTATGATACCACATCACTCTACCCAGGTCTATAGAATGAAAAAAAAAGAGAGAGAGAAAGTGGATCATTCTGAGGAAATGGGACAAGGGGAACAGAACAGGGTATGAGACAAGAAACCTATAGGCCCAGTTCGTTAGAAAGTTGCAAAACCCAAACCAAGGTCTCTGACAAAAACAAGAAAACAGGATGCAGCGAAGAAACTGCTTAAAACCAGTAAAAGCCAAGATGGGAAGAAGGCCCTCCACTGGTCCCTGTAGCACATTACACTCTGCTTACAGTGCATTAGCACCCTGGAAGAAACTCCTACCAGCACCATGGCAGTGTGCAGTCACCATGACAACCCCTGGTGGTTACCTTACATTGTGACCACATAAAGAGGAGGAACCCTGATTCTTGGAAATTTCTGCCCTTTTCCCAGGAAACTCACAAATAGCCCACTCCTCATTTAGCCTATGATCAAGAGATAGTGACCAGCAATGGACAGGGGCCACTATTCTGTCATGGGGCAGCCTGTTTGCTGTTTTGTTTTTGAGTTAGGGTCTTGCTCTGTCTCTTGGGCTAGAATGCAGCAGTGTCATCATAGCTCACTGCAGCCTCCATCCAGCTTTAGGCTTAAACAATCCTCCTACCTTAGTGTCCTGAGTAGCTGGGACTGAATAGGTATGCACTACCATCCCCAGCTAATTTTTCTATTTTTAGTAGAGACAGGGTCTTGCTCTTACCCAGGATGGTATTGAACTTCTAGACTCAAGTGATCCTCCAGTCTTGGTCTCACAAAGTGCTAGGACCACAAGCTTGACCCACCACGTCTGGCCTGTTTAATAAATTTTGCTTTTGTTTCCAGCTTAGGGTTCATATTTGAATTCTTTGCTGCATGAGGCCAAGAACCCACTTGGCCTTCAGGCTGGACCCCTGTTTTGGGGTCTACTTTGTGGTATCAGTTGGACAAATCCTTTTAGCTCACATTTCATGCATTCAGTGCAAGAAACCCCATATAACTGGCCTGATAATAGGTAAAACAAGGTTTTGGGGGTTTTGCCTTGAAATTCTCACATTGTTTCCTGTTCTAAATCTCCTGCTGAATCAGCTGCTAGTTTTATTTCCTTACTTAAATGATAGAAATCTTAGACTTAGCTAAGAGGGCCTTCTGGTTGCCAGTCCAGTCCAGAGAAATATCTACAGCAAGATAGAAAATAAGCAAATTTTAACAACCATGAAACTACCTCAGTAACAGATTATGATTTAGGTATCAGACTACTTATTGGAAATGAATAGAGACAAACAAGTGGATAGGTAGGTGGCTTCAACTCAGTTGTTCTTAAGCTTTAGCCAGTGTAAAAACTATGTGTGACCATGTTGGGTATGGGTGCTCAGATCTCCCTTAAAGAAAGACCTTGGTGTTCAGATGCAAGGAGCATGGCTAGCTGATGTCCCCAGCTGTTACCTCCTTCCATCTCTGTCTGTGTTTCAAGCTGAAGTCATCATCTTGGGGCAGCCCCTAACCAATGACTGAGCAAGGCAGTGGCAGAGGTAGTGGCCTTTTTGTGCTATGTGGGGAATTCATCTGATTTGCTGCAGAGCTCTCTGTTGTGCTGGCAGTCTGGGCTCTCCTCCTGCTTAATTCTGCCTCCTTCCCATCCCTTTCCTAGGCATTACTGTCTGTGGTGGCTGTGGACCTGCCCTGCTCTTATCTCCTTCAGGAGAACCCGCTGTAGGGAACACAGCTGATGACACCTCCACCTCACCTCCACTACCAACTTGGGAGTCTTCCCAAGAGCATTTCTGCTGAGGCTTTGGTGCCCCCAGGCTGTTCCAAGCCAGTGACAGAGCTAGGTTAGGGGACTAGGGGACTAGTGTTAGGCCATTGCTGGCCAGAGCAGGACTCCTCCCATGGAAAACCTCTGAACAGAGGTTCCATATTACCTAGCTGAGACCTGAGAATGTCATGGTGGTCTGAGACTCCCTACCCAATTCTTCCTTCCCCTTCTTCATTCACAGATGTCCATGCTGCCCTACACTCTCCCCTGCACACCACACTCTGAAGACTCCCGTCTGTCTCACACTCTGAAGTCTCTCCCACTCCACCTCACTCTGAAGTCTCTCCCATCTCTACTCCATTCTGAAGGCTCTCCCATCTCTAACCCACTCTGAAGGCTCTCCTCCCTCTACCACACTCTGAAGGCTCTCCCACCTCCACCTCACTCTGAAGACTCTCCCACCTCCACCTCACTCTGAAGGCTCTCCTGCCTCCCCCTCTGAAGGCTCTCCTCCCCACCCTTGCTCCTTCCTGTTTGTTCTCCACAGGCTTCCTCCCCAAAATAAATCACTTATATGTTTGGTTTTTCATAAAAAACTTGAAACACTAAGAATGATACAAGAAAAAGTGAGGTTCTGTGGGGTTTGAGGGTTGGCTTACTCACTGTGCAGCTAGCAAATAGGAGCACATTCCAGGTGGAATGTGACTGGTAGGGCAGTTCTCAGTCCAAAACGGTGGGCCACCTCTAGGACATTTCCCCACTGGTAATGTAAGGAAGGTAATGACTCTCCTGGTCAGAGTAGATGGCAGGAGTGGTTGTCACACAGCAGGGCTCATGGGTAACAATGGGTGATGGAATGTGATGTAACAAGGCACGTGACAACAGAAGCCAGAGGTCACAATTACTCTGATGCTAACAAAGCTGTAGAGGCAGCCAAGGGGCTTGGCCCTTAGGGTGTTGTGGAGATAGCAGATAAAACATAAATCATCTTAAGGTTGAAATAAATGGGCAGCTAGCAGGGTTGACTTAAAAAGGCAGCCTGCTATAATATTAAAAGGAAGAGCAAAACTTTTTTTTTTTGAGACAGAGCCTCAAGCTGTCACCCTAGGTAGAATGCTGTGGCTGGCATCACAACTCATAGCAACCTCCAACTCCTGTTTTCACCTCCCAAGTAGTTGGGACTACAGGTGCCTGTCACAACAACGGGCTATTTTTGGTTGCAGCCATCATTGTTTGGCAGGCCCGGGCTGGATTTGAACCCACCAGCTCAGGTGTATGTGGCTGGTGCTTTAGCTGCTTGAGCCACAGGTGCCAAGCCTAGAAGAGTGAAACTTTTAAGTGCTAAAGATGAACTGAAGACATCTGTGGAATGTGTAGAGTCAAATTAAAGCCATAAAGCAGGGATGTCCCCCAGGCCAAATCAGGCTCGCTGCCACCACGTCCATTTGTCTCACTATTGTGCATGGCTCAGTAAACACAAAGCCACTCTGGAACCAGACCCTTTGGGTTTAAATTCCGATTCTGCCACTCACCGATGCGTGCCCTTGATCTCTCTACTTAAGTATTTTTATTTGTAAAATGGTGATAGTAACAGGACCTGCCTCATGGATTCATATGGTGATCAAATGTGATTTTGTATATACTGTGACTTCTCAGTACATAGCCCGACATGTGGTAAAGAGTTAACAAAAAGTTTTTTTAATGAATGGATCAGGTTGGCAACCCCTAGACTGACTGATCAAATTTCTTTTATCCCAAAATGAAGGGAAAGCTAGACACCATAAACTTCCTGATTTAATGTAACAGGAAATTAACAATGTATGACGTATTCTCAATCAAAAAACCTGAACCAAATTAAGCATCTAGATTAGTGTTTTTCAACCTTTTTAATCTCAGGCACACTTGTACCTACAGCTAAACTTCCCCAGCATACGTAAGTTACAGAGAGGGAAAAAAATATTGAAGAATGAATATACTTACTGTGCTTTGAACTTCTTCTGAAAATAATTTAGTTAATGATCTTCAAAAATTTTTACAGCACTTCTAAGAGCACACCAGTGTGCCCCAGCACCCTAGCTGGAAATCACTGATTCTAGACTATAGATCCAGCTTCCAATGTGCAGGAAATAAGGGGAAAAGGACATGTTACATGATTCCACAGGGTTCCAATCAACAAAACCTAGCATGTGGAAAAATCTATAGTTAATGACTCTTTTTTTTTTTTTTTTAATTACATTGCAAACCAAGCATGCTCATCTGTACCTATAGTCCCAGCTACTCGGGAGGCTGAGGCAAGAGGATCCCTTGAGCCCAGGAGTTGAGGTTGTGTGAGCAATGACACCACAGCACTCTCTCTCAAAAAATAAAGAAGATACAGCCTTAATTGTGTATACATTTAATAATAGAGCTTCAATAAACACAAGGACAAATCTGATAGAACCGAAAAAGTTGTAAAACCTATATTCATGGTTGGAAATTGACCCTCGTCTCTCAGGAATTGATAGGAGTAGATAGAAAAAACAGAAGGATATAGAAGATTTTGGCAACACTGTCAAACATTTTCACTTAACTAAAATTTATAGAAATTTCACCTAATGACTGCCAAATACACATTTTATTAAAGTGTATAGGAGAAATTTCAGTAAGACAGATCTTTTTTTTTTTTTTTTGAGACGGAGCCTCAAGCTGTCCCCCTGGGTAGAGTGCCATGGCATCACAGCTCATAGCAACCTCCAACTCCTGGGCTCAAGCGAGTCTCCTGCCTCCGCCTCCCAAGTAGCTGGGACCACAG
>CAUYQV010050870.1:0-24726 GCA_963574575.1 Galagoides demidoff
GAGAAGATTTTCACAGGTTATGTCTCTGACAAAGGTTTAATAACCAGAATCCATTGAGAACTTAAATGTATTACCAAGAAGAAAACGAGTGATCCCATCTCAGGGTGGCAAGGGACTTGAAGAGAAATTTCTCTGAAGAATATCGGTGCACAGCCTACAGATATATGAAAAAATGCTCACCATCCTTAATCATCAGAGAAATGCAAATCAAAACTACTTTGAGATATCACGTAACTCCAGTAAGATTAGCCCATATGACAAAATACCAAAACCTGAGATGCTGGCATGGATGTGGAGAGAAGGGAACACTTCTACAGTGCTGGTGGGAATGTAAACTAATATGTTCCTTTTGGAAAGACATCTGGAGAACACTTAGAGAACTAAAAATAGACCTGCCATTTGACCCTGCAATTCCTTTATTAGGTATATATCCAGAAGACCAAAAATCACATTACAACAAAGATATTTGCATCAGAATATTTATTACAGCCCAATTCATAATTTCCAGGTCGTGGAAGAAGCCCAAGTGCCCATTGATCCACAAATGGATCAACAAACTGTGGTATATGTACACCATGGAATACTATGCTGCCATCAAGAAAGGTGGAGACTTTACGTCCTTCATGTTCACATGGATGGAGCTGGAAAGTGTTCTTCTTAGCAAAGTATCACAGGAATGGAAGAAAAAGTATCCAATGTACCCAGCCCTATTATGAAATTAATTTATAGCTTTCATATGAAATCTATAACCTAATAACAGCCTAAGAATATGGGCAGGAGGGAGAGAAAAGGATGGGGGGAATAGGTGGTGGGAGGGTGATTGGAACGATCACTTCTGTGGTTTATCTTACAAGGGTAAAAGTTAATCTTTCTAAGAATAGAGTATGAACGTCTTAACACAATAACTAAGAAAATGACATGAAGGCTATGTTAACCAGTTTGATGAAAATATTTAAAATTGTATGTGAAAACACCACACTGTACCCCAGAGTTGCATTAATGTACATAGTTATCATTTAATAAAAAAAAAGAGAGAGAAAAAAAGAGTAGGGTATAAATGTCTAACAAAGAGTAAAGCAGTACTAAATGAAATGGAAAAAATATATAGGCAAAGGATTAATGTTGGTTTCCTTAAAATATTCAGTAGAGTTCTTCCTAGATCAGGCATGAATAGATGAGAAAGGACTCAATCAGAAATGAAAAAGGAGATGTTACAACTGATATCACAGAAATACAGCATATACTCTGTAAATACTATGAAAATCTCTGGACATATATATTTACAAATGTAGGGGAAATAGACAATTTCCTGGAAGCACATGACCTCCCAATACTCAGTCATTAAGCAATAGGACTCCTGAACAGATCAATAATGATCAGCAAGATTGAAGCACTAATAAAAATCTTCCAACCAAAAAAATCCCAAACAGCCAAACTTTACGAAGACCTACAAAAATAACTGGTACTAACTCTGAAGAATTTACTTCATAACACTGAGAAGGAGGGAATCCTTCCTAACTCATTCTATGAATACAGTATCACCTTGACACCAAAAACCAGGAAAGGACCCAAAAACTGAAAAAAAAAGAAAACAACAGACCAATATCCTTTATATATATAGATGTGAAGCTCAATAAAATACTAGCAAACTAAATTCAACATCAATTGCATTTAAAAAAAAATCCACCATAACCAAGTGAGATTCATCCCAGGGATGCAAAAGTTGTTCAACATGTAAATCACTAAATGTGATTCACCATAGAAACAGAAGCAAAAACAAAGACCATATGATCATCTCAATAGATGTTGAAAAATTATTTGATGAAATTCATCATCCTTTCATCTACTACCAAAAATTTTCTAAGTTTTTTTTTTGACCAGGAAAGATTTTCTTTAAGATTTTAATTTTCTATATATTTCTAGAAGACAGCTTATAAAATACAATAATCATACTGAAGACTTGTCAAGGTTGTACTTTAATTTCATAACTAATAGAAATGCTGTCTATTCTTAGAGAATATTGATTAGTAATAAATACTTATTAGAAATAAAAGAAAAACTCCTCAACAAATTAGGCATATGAAGAACATATCGCAAATTTATAAAATCTATATATGACCAACCCACAGCCAGCATCATGCTGAATGGGGAAAAGTTGAAAACATTCCCCCTAAGAACTGGAATAAGACAAGCATGCCCACTGTCAAAACTTCTATTCACCCTAGTGCTAGAAGTCCTTACCAGAGGAATCAGGCAAAAGAAAATAAGATGATATCCGAATCAGGAAAAAGGATATCAAATCATTGTTTTTTGTTGATAATATAATTTGATACCTGCAAAACACTAAAGACTCCACTGAGAGACTCCTAGAATTCTTTTTGTTGTTGTTGCAGTTTTTGGCCAGGGCTGGGCTTGAACCCACCACCCTCGGCATATGGGGTCAGTGCCCTACTCCTTGAGCCACAGGTGCTGCCCAACTCCTAGAATTCTTAAATGAATTCAGCAAAATATCAGGGCACAAAATCAATGTACACAGACAACTAGCATTTTTATATACCAATAACATTCAAGATAAGAATCAAAGACTCCATATCATTCACAATAGATACAAAGAAAATAAAATACCTAGGAATATACTTATTTATGGAGGTGAAAAATTTCTATAACATAACTGTGAAACACTGATGAAAGAAACCAAAGATTACACAAACAAATGGGAAAACACATAATTCTCATGACTTGGTAGAATCAGTATTGTGAAAATGTCCATACCTCCTAAAGTGAATTACAGATTCAACAAAATCTCTATCAAAATACCACCATCATATTTCACAGATCTAGAAAAAAATAATTCTATGCTTTGTTTAGAACCAGAAAAGAGCCTGAATAGCCAAAGCAATCTTAATCAAAAAGAACAAATCTTGAGGCATCTTCTTAGCAGTCTTCAAATGATATTATAAGGTTATAGTGATCTGAAAAGCATGGTATTGGTACAAGTATAGACTTAGACCAGTGGAACAGAACAGAGAATGCAGATATAAAACCATCTACCTTCAACCAACTGATCTTCAACAATGTGGATAGCAATGTACAATGGGGAAAAGAAGCCCCATTCAATAAGTGGTGCTGGAAAAAGTGGATAGTTATATGCGTAAGAATAAAATTGGACCCCTATCAACATATTCTTCTTAGTAAAGTATCTAAAGAATGGAAAAAAGTATCCAATGTATTCAATACTGTTATAAAACCAATAGAGAAACACTTACACATTCATAGGAATGATAAAACACAAATAGTCCAGAAAAGCGGGTGAAAGAGGAGGGATGGGAAGGGGAGGAGGAGGGAAAGTGGAGGGAGGGTATTTGCCGGAATCTCACCTAATGTACACAATACAAGGGTAAATTTCAAAACAACTAAGAGTATAGTATAAATGTCTAACCACAAAAATAAGTGAGTGATGATTATATTAATTAGATTTAAGCATTTCACATTATATATCAAATCATCATATTGTACCCATAAATGTATACAGTAATGATGTAATAAAAATTAAGTTAAAAATAATAAATACAGAAAAAGACACACAAAAAGAATTAATGCAAGATAGATAAAAGACTTAAATGTAAGGCACAAACCCATAACAATTCTAAAGCAAATGTAGGAAAAACTCTTCTAGATATCAGCCTGGGCACAGAATTTGTGACTAAGACCCAAAGGCAATTACAGCAACAAGAAAAAGAAATACATGGGACTTGAAGAAATTGAAATGCCTTTTCACAGCAAAAGAAATAATCAACACAGAAAATAGACAACCTACAGAATGGTAGAAAATATTCAAAACTATACATCTAACAAAGAGCTGATTTCCAGAATCTACAAACTCAAAAAAAAAAGCAAGAAATAAATAAACAACCCCCATTAAAAGTGGGTAAAAAACATGAACAAAAGTTTTAAAAAGAAGATGGACACACACCAACACACACACAAAAAAAATTGAAAACTCAATGTTATCTAATCATCAGGAAATGCAAATTAAAACCACAATGAAAAATCACCTAAACTCACTGAAAATGGCTTTTATCAGAAAGTCCTAGAACAATAGATGTTGGCATGGATGCAAAGAGAAAGCAACAATTGTACACTGTTCTTGGTCTTGCAAATTAGGACAACCTCTATGTAAATCAGTATGGAGATTCTTCAAATAATTAAAAGTAGACTTACCATTTGATCACGCAGTACCACTACTGGGTATCTACCCCAGACAAAAGAAATCATTTTGTCAGAAAGACATCTTCACTCAAATATTTATTGCAGCACAATTCACAACTTCAAAGATATACAGTCAATCCAAGATCCCATCAATTCATGAGTGGATTAACAAAATGTGGTATATGCATACCATAGAAAGGAATGAATTAGTTTGTTTTGCAGCAATTTGGATGGAACTGGAAATAATTATCCTAAGTGTAATATCTCAAGAATGGAAAAACAAATGTAACATGTACTCCCTAATAATTTGAAACTAATCAATAGGCACACATGGACACAGACAGAAGTAAAAATCATTGGAAATCAAGAAGAGGGAAATGGGAGAAGGGGAGGTGTAAAAACCTACCTGTCAGACACAATGAACACTACTGAGGTAATGAGCACACTTATAAACCTGAGTAAGTATTATAAAAGCTATCCATATAACAAAAACATTTGTGCACCCCTAATATTCTGAATTTTTTTTCTTTTTGTAGTTTTTGGCTGGGGCTGGGTTTGAGCCCACCACCTCCGGCATATGGGGTTGGCAACTTACTCCTTTGAGCCACAGGCGCTGCCCAATATTCGGAAATTTAAAATAGTTTTTTAAAACTGAATTTAATAATGTCAGAAAATATTACATATACTTCATAAATATGTATAAATATTATGTATCTATAAAAATAATAGGTAATGCCTTTGCAATTTAGTATGAGAGGTATTATTTTCTCATTAAAATACTTAATATATATCTCACGTAGAAGTAATATATAGAGAAATAATTTTATGTTTATATTTATGTCTAACTTTATATTTGCAGTTTATAATCAAAAGAATACATTTTAAGATGAGTAGGTAAAGAGACAAAATGGAACCTCATGAAATGCTACAAAAAGTCGTGAATGAAAAATATAGAATATAAATGTCTAAACACAATAACTAAGAAAATGCCATGAAGGCTATGTTAACCAGTTTGATGAAAATATTTCAAATTTTATATAAAACCAGCACATTGTACCCCATGATTACATTAATGTACACAGCTATGATTTAATAAAAATAAAAAATAAAAAATAAAAAATATATATTTGTAAATGACTATATTTCAAAAGAAGATAGTTTGAAAATGATTATTTTCAGCTGTAATCCCAAGACTAAAGAAAAAAATCAAATTAAGCCAAATAAATTAGAATGATGTAAATTAATAAACGCCAAAAATGAATGAACTAGCAAACTCACAATGGAAAATGTCAACACAGTCAAATATTGGTTCTTGAAAATAGATTATTGATAATGATATGTGCTAGAAAGAAAAAGTAAAGCAAGGAGAATTTTTATACAGTTAATTTCAGATCGAGTGGCCTAAGCAGTATGTATTTAGCAAAAGCATAAAATCCATGCATCTAAGGCATTCCAAGCAATGAGAACAAGTTCAAAGACCTTAGAGTGGTAGAATGTCTGACTTATTCAAAACAAACAAACAAACAAAAAAAAAAACGAGTAACAGTAACAGGAAGCATAATAGAGATGAAGTCAAGAAGAAATTGTGAGCTGGACCATATTGCTAATGTGTCTAAGTAAAATAAAAACACATCAAAGAGGATTAAAGTCTCTCCTAGAAATTAGCTACATTCTTACAGAAATTCCTCTGACCACTGTGCTAAGAATAAACATACTAGAGGATAGTTAGAAGTAAGGACACCAGTTGTGAGTTTACTGCAATAATCTAGGTGAAATATGACCATAGTAATAATGCTGAAGTTGACAAGAAGTTATCAGTTTCTGGATTTATTTTGAGGGTACAATCATCACAATTTACTAACATAATGAATTTTCTAATATCCTTGAAATTAAGAAACATCATCAAGTATGAACCCAAACTTTTATACTGAGTAACTGCAAGAATGAACTGGCCATTGATTAAGATGAGGAAATATACAGAACAAATTTGGAAGTGGATACAAGGAGCTCAGATTTGAGCATGCTAGAATTTAATGAATCCCAGACATCCAAGTGAAAAATTTGAGAAAACAGTTGGATATCAGAAGAATTTGGTGTAGGGAATTAATCTGGGGCTTGAGTTACAAATCCTGGATGATACAGCATACAAAATCTTTTAAAAATAGTATAATAATAGATACATGAGATTAACTGAGAACATATAAACAGAAAAATAAAACAAGTTCAAGGACTGCTTCTGGGGCAGTCTAAGGATTCTCAGAGAAATGAATCTGTAAAGGAAATTCTGGGAAGTGGTAGGCAGAGGGACAGTAGGAAAATGAAAGAGTATGACTTCATGTGTGCAAAAATATTTCAAAGAGCAAAAAAATATTAACTATGTCAAAAGCCACTGAAAAAAGGCAGTCTAAGAATGGATCAGTGGATTTATCAATTTAGAGGTCATTGCACATAGTTCAAGAAGTTATAGCTGATTGTTGGTTAAAAAAAAAAACAACTTACTGTACTGAGTTCATAAATAAACAGGAGAGAAATAGGAGATATCAAGATATACACTATAGGGCAGTGCCTGTGGCTCAAGAAGTAGGGCGCCAGCCCCATATGCTGAGAGTGACAGGTTCAAACCCAGCCATGGCCAAAAACCTGCAAAAAAAAAAAAAGATATACAGTATATTCTTTGAAGAAGTTTGGCTTCTGTTGGAAAGGATAATCCTCTGATTTCTGCTAGGAATAGTAATCCTCTGAATCTGAGCATACGAGAACATAATTTAAATTAAATATTAAAATTGAATAACATTTCCAAATAAAGAAAAAAAGTAGAAACACTATTTTTATTTCAATTTTATTAAGTCCCCTAATAAAATACTTGATATATTCTGATAGCCATTCTTTTGCTGTGTTAACCTACTTTTGTTTTCTTTCTGTTAGCCTTTTAAAGTAGGTTTTACAGTTTATGTGATTTATCTGAGACCTAGGTGTTTCATCATTTCACATATTTTCATCAAAATATGATGTCTCCAGCCATTTTCCTGACTAATATCTACCTTTTCTTAATATTTGAAATATTCTAATCCAGGAAGATAGAACAAAGTTATTTCACTCAGGAAAAAAAAAAAGAAAAATTCATCTCAAAATGACTGCTTTGCCATTATTCAATCTATCACAGTTCAGAACTGGATAGACAACAAATGACAGTTCTGAATACCCATAATCATATTTTCTATATCATCTACCAATTGCTAAAGCTGTATCACAAATCCAAATTTGGAAAAATAGTAGTTTTTATAATAGAGCTAATAATAGTAGCCAATTTTAATGAGTCATAATTTTAAAAATGTCATTGCCTGGATAAGTCTAGTAGTTACTTAGAGTGAACTAAGTGGCTATATAATTACTTAGACAAAAAGAGAAATATTACAGAGTCATTCACCAGCAAGAGTGAACAACAGTGTAAGGATAATTATCAGAGAGCCTTACCCATGATTCCTTTCTATGTGAAGAGACTTCTACTATGAAGTTCAGAATCTTTTGCTTTCTATCACAGATGAGCACTGCAACTAATCAGACACACTGATGGTCTTTGCAAGGATGACTACATAGATCATGATTACTATCTTAATGTAGAATGAATGAGATACTTTTCAACAAAATAGCATACATTCATGTGACCATGATCATGTGATCATATGATCACCTTCAACTGGGTGCATAAAATCTTGGAAAGAAAGCTTGTACTTTAATCTCAACATATGTATTTGAGTGAAGACATATGAGAGCTAAGCAACAGAGGCAGTGAATATCTTTGATTTTATAAGTAAGTCATGGGAAGAAGCAGTTTATATAAATATCCAAATCTAGTAGCATAAGTAAAATGCTAATCGTCTGAAAATATTTATTGTTGCCTTGGACTGGTAGTAATTTCTTTAGTAATTTTTTTTTTATCAACAGTTGCTTTGAGAGTATTTTCCTTTAGGACAGTAATAGAAATAGCAAGACAAATTTATTAATTTTATAGTATTTGTTTTTAAATACTTTTTTTTTTTTTTTGCAGTTTGGCCAGGGCTGGGTTTGAACCTACCATCTCCAGCATATGGGGCCGGCACCCTACTCCTTTGAGCCACAGGTGCCACCTGTTTTTAAATACTTTTATCTAGAATAACTTATCACATAATTTAAGGGTAAGTTTAAGCATTTAATTATTTCTGATTATTATTAACCTGAATGGTGTTCATAAACAATACTTGCATTCTGTATGTGAGATTACATGGTTTTTTCCCTCGTGAACATTTGATTAAACACATTACATAAAATAGGTAAATTTTCTATTCAAAGGTCCAGGAAAGTCACTATTTTTAAGGATTATGCTTGTGTTATAAGTAAAGTCAATTCTGTTTAAGAATTTTCATTATTTCTACCCAGATATGCAATTATGTGTCTATGTGTGGGTGTGTTTGGACACAGTAGAAAAACTGAAAATAATTATTAGAATGTAAATTGTCACAAATACTTCCTCCTGACACGAAAACACACAGTTTTTCCTTGAAAGCACGTTACTTGGGTAATGTTCTGGTTAAAAATAATAAATACTTGCATTTATATGAATTTCAGAATTACAATCTTCTGTTCTTTCTTTTTATTTCTAATATTTAATCGGATACTTTCTCTGTGATCACAATCATCACTTTTTAGAGAAAAGCATGAAATACCTTATTTTCTACCTTGGTTATTCTTAGGAGGGTATTTTGAATGTGCATGTGTGTCAAGTTTATCTGAGAACAATATTTAAACAGCAAACAATCTATTAAGAGACTTGGTTAGGTAACATCTAAAAACAACTTTACACAGACAAGTCTACTAAGAAACAGGGAAAGAGAAAACTGAGACATAATTTAAGAGGAAAATGAAGCTCTATTATCAAAGCCTCTCTTTTAGGAAGAGTAAAATGGTTCAGTGATGTGGATGTTATATCCCAGAGCAATGTGAAGATGTCATCTTTTTCGATTACAACAACAATAATAGTAGTAATTCAATGAGAAGATATTTTATTTTTAGATTATAACAATAATAATAATAATAAAGTGGAGGAGGAGAAGGAGTAGTGGAAAGAGAAAGAGGAAGTACAAAAGGTGGAAGAGAAGTATGAGGAGGAATAGAATAAGCAGAAAAAGGAAGAAGAATGGAGAAGGAAGAGGAAGGAGGAAGAGGAGAAGGAAAGAGAAGATATGGAAGAAGAAAGGAAGAAGAAATGAAGAAGGAAGAGGGAGAGAAAGGGGGAGAGAGAATAGGGGAGCAAGAGGAGGAGGAAGAGAAAAAGAATAATTATTACAGAGGAGGAGGGATTGAAGAAAAGAGTAACAACTGTAGTAGATGTTGTGATGTACCATCTAGATTCCCCTACTTTTTAGGACTGAATTGTTCACACCTCTATCTTTCGCAGGTGTTGACAGCTATTGTATTTACAGCTGGGTATCTTTCTCAGAAACTACTCTCACCTAAAAGTAACTGACTCTTCCCAAAGTCATTACCCCCTTCTAGCAGGCAGCTTGCATCCAAATGACAGATCAGTATGGGGGTACAAATGTTTGGCCCCCTTTTCCTAATTTGGTACACTCTCAAGATCTTCCCAACTCCAGCACTCCTTGTAGAATAAGCTAATCTACTTGTTGTGGCTGAATCACTACTCAAATTCACCCTCTATACGATTGTTTCCTTTGCTGTCCCATAGTTGTTAAACCCCAAAATACTCCTCAATAAAATTTCTGCAAGGAAATTCCCATTTCACAACCCCAACCTGCAGCAACATCACCTATACAGGGTGGACATATAATTGCACACAAACTTTATGCCCACCCTGTATAATGCTAACTACATGTCAAGTCCTATTATGCTCTACATGCTAACAACATTTAATCTTCACAGTATCAAGGGGTAGATGAAATTATTATGCCCATTTTACACATGAGGAAACTGAGGCACAAGTGGTTAAGTAACTTCCTGAAATTCTCCTAGCTATCAAGTATCAACAAGAGCCAGGATTTGTACCCAGGAAGTATGACTCTAGATAGACTACTTGCTCTTAACCACTATGCTATAATGACTTTTAACCTTAATACCATAAAGTTTGATTTCCAAGGTGATTTTTAAAAAACAGGCTATTTAATTTCAATTTATTTAAATTCTATTTTGTTCAGAAAGTAACACCTCTTTTCATAAGAACATTAAGAAGGAACTACTATGCTAAAATTATAGCTTCTACCCTCCTTGCTCCAACCTTAGTTCTACAGTATAAGAACCAAAATAATACTGTGAAAACTACATTGTATCCTGCCATTCCTCAGATCAAAATCCTTCAGTAGTTTCCCATTTCACTCATAGAAAAAGCCAAATCCAGACCAGGCGTGGTAGCTCACACCTGTAATCCCAGTACTTGGGAGGCTGAGGCAAGTGGATTGCCTGAGCTCACAGGTTTGAGACCAGCCGGGGCCAGAGCAAGACCTCATCTCTAAAAATAGCTAGGCATTATGACAAGCACCTGTAGTCCCAACTACTTGAGAGGCTGAGACAAGAGAACCACTTAAGCCCAGGGGTTTGAGGTTGCTGCGAGCTATAACACCATGGCACTCTACCAAGTGTGACAAAGTGAGACTGTCTCAAAAAATAAAAAGAAAAAGCCAAATCCTTATATGTTAGAACTAAATTTTTGTTTAAAATATATGCTGTTCTTTCTACTGGGCTCATCCCTGTGAGAGGAGTACACTTCCCACTCCATTGACAACAAGCTTGCCCATGTGACTTACTTTTACCAATGGATGATAACTTTACTATGCTATTTATGAGCAGTAGTTTTAGGGAATTATCATATGATTCCCCTAGAGTTCTTTTGTTTCTATCGCAAGAACAGTTGTCCCATATATAGGCTTCTCCTTTTAGCCTGGTTATACAAATGAAGACACTATAAACAGAAGCACAGAGAACTCATGGGGGACATGTGATTGAGCCCCAGATATTGTTATAAACCACTAAGATTTGGGTTTTTTTACTAACTTGGAGAAAGCTGACCCATGCATCTTACTGAGACTGTTTATGACATGCAATACATCCCACCCCTCCACCCTTACATTTATAACTTCATTCCATGACATCATTTATGAAGACTGAAATCCAGCCCTGAATTAGTTTAACTCATGATTGTATTAAGGACCTCATCTTATCTCCCCACATCCATAATCTTCTTTAAAGACCACCCTAAATACTCCTGAACCTGGGTCAGGTGTACCTCTTCTTAATTCCCTTACCACCCTCTATTTAGTTTGCTCTGGCCCTTAGTACACCATAATAAAACTGCTGGTTTAAGCTACGTCCTGTACACTCTACCCAGTCCCTAAATTCTAGAGAAGGTCCTATATCTTATGTGCTTATATAATCAGAACACACCATTGCGCTAGTTGTATAAAAGAAGTTTAATGAAGGCAGTGCCTATGGCTCAAAGGAGTAAGGCACTGGCCCCATACGCCAGAGGTGGTGTGTTCAAACCCAGCCACGGCCAAAAACAACTCCAAAAAAAAAAAAAAAAAAAAAGAAGAAGAAGAAGAAGAAAAAGAAGTTTAATGAATACTGAATAAATTAATACATTAGCATTATATTTGCTTTATTCAACTTTTATTTTTCATTACATTTTAGTACAGCAAAGCAGATACAGGTAAACAACAGTATTCTTTACACAATAGCAGACAGAAAAGAAGGCCAGCCACAATTTAGATTGCTTTTGCAGTTGTTCTATTTGTTTGTTTAACACCTGCAGATATATCATTTTACTGGTAAAATTTGGAAACATTCAAGAAAAATCTTATATCTATAGCTATATGATATATATTCTTTTCCAGATAATGCAACAAGATGGAAAGATTTCCAAAACATTTTACAAAGCTCTCAAAACTCTTACACCAAAATATGACAGCAAAGCAAGTGGTCAATTATATTTATCCTATTGGACAGTATATTAAAACACTTGAAACTTTTCAAAATCCACACAAGAACTAAATATGAATAAACACAAATAGAACTAGAACACAAATACCAAATATAATACCCCCAATACATAAGACTTAGGGCTCTAGGGCCTGGCCTTGCAAGGCCCTTCTGACTGCTATGCATTCCTCTATCTGAAGTTGTGAACAAAGAATTGCCTGTGCCCAACATCAGCTCTATTGGCCTCATCTTCCATTGCTTCCCTGTACTGCTGTGGCCAGTCCTGTGGTTCCTTTCTGTGAATTCTGGCCACATACCGCAGGGCTTTCATCTTGGAGGTTTCCAAGCGGGCTCTAGGGCCCCATACAAACTCATATTGCACTGGATCACTATCAGGAACCCGTAAACTGTCTATATAGCGCTGGCTCAAATACCTACAGGTAATCACATGCTTTCTCCCAGACTGAACCCCTAAGCCCCGCAGAAAGGCCCAGACTGCAGACTCCCTGGCATGATTGCCCATTATAAAGATGAAGCTTAGGACCTGCATCAAGAAGTTGTTGCCAGGCCTGTTTGGACTGTCCACAATCTCTTCAGTTTCTTCCATTTCTCTTCGGTTGTACAGGGTATAGGAGTGGTTCCTGGGATCAAGTACCACTAGCTCTGTCCCATAAACATGGTTCAGGGTGCGAGCAGCACGATTCAGGAGGTCAGGGAACACTTTGCTGCATTCTCGGCCAATGTAGTAAAGAATTCCTTTCTTTGGTATAGGTAACTTAGTTGAATCCATAAGCAGAAATAACTGCACCAACTTCCTTGCCTTGCTCTCCAATCTTGACTCAGGCCATGAATGTGGGGGATATTTTGAGGAATGGTTGGAAATCTCTGAATCTGGGAATGCTATCTCTGCAGCAGCTTCCTCAAAAAAGGGCCTTCTAAAGTGAGGGAGAGCCTGCCAACCCTCAGCCAAGGCTCTGGCAGCATCTTCTTCCAAAGCCTCATTGTATTGCTCTGGCCAATCCATAGGATCTTTGTTATAGATCCTGGCCATGAACTTCAGAATTTTCATCTTAGTGGTTTCTAGATGGGATCGTGGGCCCCAGAAAAACTCATACTCCACTGGATTACAGTCAGTTATTGGCCTGTAGTCCAAGTAACGCTGCCATACAAACTCCACAGACAGAAGTCTCTTGGGGTTCCCAAAAATCGAAAGCCTCCTCTCCCGCTGCACCCCCATCCTCCAGAGCATTTCCCAAATCTCAGCCTCTTTGGCTTGGTTGCCATTCAGGAATATTTGTCCTAGAATCATCATCAGGAGGCCCATCTTTGGCCCATTAGGGTTCTCTTCTAACCCTTCAAATGGCACAGGTCCAAGTTTGTTGAGCAGAATGTAGGTATGTGCTTCGGGGTCAAGTTCACGCAATTCAAACCTAAAAATGCATTCCAAGTGAGCTGCTGCTCGTCTGAGGATCTCAGGGAACTGGCTGCGATATTCTTTAACAATATATTCCCTCATTTCAGACTCCCGGATAGGGTACTTGCTCTGATCCTTCACGAGCAGGAACTGCAACAACTCAGCTACATTCTGTTCCATGGGGTCCTGGGGCTTCAGGGTAATGGCAACCTGAGAAGTACTGAGGCCCATAATAGTAATTGAATTGGGGCTTCCGTAGTCTCTCAGGACCTGGAATTCCACAGGACCTTCTGCACCCTTAGGGCCCTCAGAGTCCAAGTCCCCAGAGGCCCTAGCCACGCTAGGGTTTGGCAAAACAATGGAGCACTTGGAGGGCTTCTGGGCCACAGACGCACTAGAGCTCAACAATGTGCTTGGTCCCTCACCAGGGGTGGGTGGCATGGAGTTGCTCGGTTCCTCACAGGCGGTGGGCAGCATGAACGTGCTCAATCCCTCACCAGGGGTGGGCGGCACAGATTTGCTCGGTCCCTCACCAAAGGGGGGCAGCACAGAGGTGCCCAGTCCCTCAGAGGCGGTGGGTGGCACGGAGGTGCTCAGTCCCTCATCAATGGGGGGCGGCACGGAGGTGCCCAGTCCCTCAGAGGCGGTGGGTGGCATGGAGGTGCTCGGTCCCTCATCATTGGGGGGCGGCACGAAGGTGCCCATTCCCTCAGAGGCAGTGAGCGGCACGGAGGTGCTCGGTGCCTCACCAAGGAGGGGCGGCATGTAGGTGCCCGGTCCCTCAGAGGCGGTAGGCAGCTCAGAGTTGCGCAGTTCCTTACCAAAAGAAGGCGGCAAGGAGGTGCCCGGTCCCACGGGGGTGGTGGGCAGCACGGAAGTACTAGAGCCCTCATCGGTGTTGGGAGGCACCGAGGTGCTCGATTTCTCAGAGGAAGTGGGCGGCCCAGAGGTGCTTGGCCCCTTAGAGATGGTGGGAGACCCGGAGATGCTTGGGCCCTCACCAGAGGAGGGCAGCACGGAGGTGCTCAGTCCCTCAGAGATGGTAGGCTGCCTGGAGACGTTTGAGCCCTCAGAGGCCGTGGGCGGCTCACAGGTGCTTGGGCCCTCACCAGGAGTGGGCAGCACAGACACACTTAGGCCCTCAGAGGCGCAGAGGCCCTGGAGGATCCGAGGATCGCTGAGACCCTGGGGGACGTCTGGGCCTGGCATAACAGCGGGGAGATCAGAGGCGTTAGGTGCCTGAATTTCACCCCAGCTGCAGCTGTTGTGCGCAGTGGCCGTTGAACCGCGGCGGCGGCGGCGGCGCGAATTCTGGCTTACCAGTGACATGGTCCTGTCTACCGGCGCGTAGAAGCAAACACCAACAGGACCGGGATCTGGCAGAAAGAGGACAGGAGGCGTGTGGGTGCTTCAGCACAAAACTGCCGCTAGCGATAACGCTGTTGCTGTTGCTGCTGCTGCAAGAAAGAAAAGCTCCAGTCAATTTGCTGGAACCGAAAGTAGAGGAGATGGAGAAAGCAGGTACCAGCCCACAGTGAACGTTAGTCTCCGTGCACTTGGCTTCTCACACCCCGCCTGCTGCCGCAGTCCGCGCAGGCGCAGTTGGGCTCTGCGGCAAGGAGACCGCGCCCCTCCCTGCCCCTCCCTAGGGCCTGAGAGAGTGGATGTGGGGGTTCTGCACCAAAGGAGAGCACTGGAAGGAGGGAGACTGTGGTAGGATGGGACCCGGAGAGAATGGATTTTGGAATAAAAGCGGAGATAACAGCTACTTTTCAGAGTTAGGGTATAGATTAGAGGGCTTCTACACAGTGTCAAACATTCAACACATTCTCAAAATTTGTAATTAGCGTCCTTGGGATTTGCTTTTCCCTGAAACTGCTTCGGGAAAAATGTGCATAGTCTCTAAAAGGGCACAGCCCCCATCCCTCCCCGTTTCTTCTATAACTTTATCTATTTAGGTTGTGAGCTTTTCTACTGTTGTGAGCTAGGAAGAATGCCTTTCTTGAAGTCCTGGGATTTAGTCCCAATTAGGAAGCCTAGAACCAGCTTGAAGAACCCTAACCCTTACCAGTACAGGGGATTGAATCTTGCCTTGGGAAAGCTACTAAAATTCTTAAAAATTTGGTTAATACTTTCTTTTTATTTTAGAATACAAATATTTTGGTTACATTAATTGCTTCTTTGCAGTTTGAGTCAAATTTATAAGTGTGCCCATCACGAAGACAGTGTACATCATATCCATCAGGTATGAATTTAACTGTCCCCTCCTTTCACTCCCTGATTACCTGCTCATTTAATAGAAATGTTGTAAGGATCAATTGAGATGCTAAGTGTTAAAGGTTGTTACCTACTCTGTTTTACTCGGTTATTACTGAGCACTTTGAACAGATCTAATCCTGACCCCTCATTCACTTATTCAACAAACAGTGATCATCTGACGAGAAATCAGAGTTAATTTCTTTGTCCTCCAGGCCCTCCCAGTGTAAAAGCAAGAATCAGATAAAGAAAAAGTGAAACAAAGTTTTCTAGAAGTTTGTATAGAATGCAGTGGACAGCAGGGTCAATTCTACCTGTAGAGCCAGAAAAGGCCTCATAAGATAGTTGGTGTTTAAAAGATGATTTGGCAAGTATTTATGGAAAGAACAAGGATGAGAAAAGCATCCCAATCAAGTAGTACAGCAGAAGTTAGAAAGAAAACAGTGGAGTGCACAGATGGGTTGTTTATAGAAGTAGACTGGGGAGGACACTAAATTTGTGATATTCATACAACCAATCCTCTATCACTTATCTTACCACTGTTGACCCTCTATTTTGATGTTTGTACCTTGTTGCAAACATTTGTTGTATATGGCATTTCTTAATGTCTCTACAACAATCTTGGAGTAGACTTCCTTTATACTTGTTTGGAGAAAGGGAAAATAACTGGCTACAATCACAAAGTGTCACCACTTCTTGTCTCAACTGGAGAAGCAATGACACATATGCCATTCCTTCAGTTCTAATTCTGTGACATTGAATGCAGATATTATCCACTAGCTCATTGGTGGGTTGGAGGATGGAAGGCCAGCATATTTCTAAGCCTCAGAAACAGATATTCCTAACCTAGGATTCAGCAATTTCTAAAGACTCTGAAGTTGTTCAGACCTAATAAACTGGCATTTTCACCTCTAAACATATACCCTAAAGCAATTATAAGCTATATATGTAAAGATTTTGCTAAAATAATTTGTTCTAATATAACAGATCTGAAAACTATATTAATGTTAAATATCCAGAGACTATTTAAACAAATTATGGTATAAAATGGAAATCAGTAAGTCATTATAGTGATATTGAAGAATTCCACACTTAATCTTTGCCAAAAGGCCAAGAAACAATGACATTGAAGAGTTCAAATTCTAATAATGTGTAGTTGATTGTAACAAACCTTCCAAAAAACAAAAATTGGGGGGAAATAAACTATTTGAAGGTATCCAAAGCTACAGAGAGCCTTAGAAAGCTATTAAGGTAATGAGGACTTCAAGAGTCATGATTTCAGAAAAAAAAGGAAAGTTCAAAGAAGTGAGTCTTAGATCACATGCAACTTTGTCACTCAAGAAATTTAATGAAAAAAATGACTTAATATGTACAGTGAACACTAGTCAGGTGATAGTTACACTAAATAACCACATTTCACATCTATGCAATATATCCTATATATGTTACAAAAATGCACTTGTACCCCCTAAATATATAAAAATAAAATACAGAGGAAGTTTAATTATTTGTCATGTAACAATCTGAACTCTAAACCCACTGAAATAGCCCTTCAAAACTGAAGGTGTAATAAAAACATTTTCAGAAACAAAACTAAGTAAATTGATCCCCAGTAAGCCCAGACTAAAGGAAATACTGAAAGGAAACTTCCCATATGAAAATAAATAGATATGAGAAGAAGTGAACAGTAAAATAAAGGGTAACTATGAGGGTAGATAAATAAATAAATAACATATATATTTACACGATGTAAACTCATAATATTAATTATGTCTGTGTGACTTATATATGTAGAATTAAAATATATAATATTTTAATGAATGCAAGTGATTTGAGTACTGATCAAGGAAAATGTTATTACTACAAGGTGACAGTAGCACATGAGTTTTATTTGATCGACACTTTGATATGTTTGTAAGAGTGTGGGGTTCATTAAACTCTGACTTTCCAGACACTGGTGGGTGGCAACCATCCAGAAGGTGAGAAGGACAAAGGAACACAAGACAGAGCATGGGGTCAGAGTTGTGGCTTATGTATGCTGTTTCTCAGCAACAAGGCAGAAAGTCTCTGGGTCAGAGAACTCTGAAAGGCAACAGCAGTTTATGTTTTTATATTTTGAAGTTTATCCTACCTATGGCTAGCAAATGTGTACAGTTTCACAGAGGTATGCAAAGAAAGCAGCCTCTGATGACTAACAACATGCTTATTTGGGCTATATTTAAAGAGATTGAATGTGTAAAAATTGAGTTTAATACCATCAGGCTTTTGAACTAGCAGACCTAGCTTTTTAGAAAAAGTAAACAATACAGGGACCAATATACAGAGGCCTTGTTTGTCTCAGTTGTATAATAATCTATCCCCTGGCAATGTTAGTTTATAGTGCCTGAGTGCAGAGCCGACAGTAAATGAGACAGAATCCTGTAAGGGCACAAGTTAGAATTTCAAAGCTCTTTCACATCCAGTCTACCAGGAGGAAAGCTGGGAGAATAGATTTTTAAATTAAGGCGTTTTGATTTGTTCAATTATTTAGTAAAAAGAGTCACATAATCCCATTGGTGCATGTTCTTGACTATCCTTAAGACTGAAATTAGATTGGCAGAAGCAAGTTCAGGATGCAGTTATTATAATTGGTCATCATATATATTGCTGTGGCTGAAGCTATAGGCACAGCAATTAGGCACATTAGGTATAAACCTAATCTAGGTTTAGACTAGGAACTGAATATTTCTTCTTGTTTGGATTGGTGTGCCTTGGTGCTTGAGTTTCCTGATGATGACCAATAATAAACAGCATCAGAGTATTTTCATGGATCTAGAATAAGCTTCACAAGAATACTTGGCTGTTTGAAAAAAATATATCAACTTATCCATGCACCAAATTATATCCTGAACTATGAGGCACTCATATATGTGATCTTCACAGGTAGGTCAAATTATTTTAAAAGTAAATATAAATTATATTATACATTTTGGCAATTTCTATCCCCGTTTATCATGATGTTGTTACATTTCAGTGGGACAGCACCTATTTCATCATTTCCAATCCAGGATAAACTTTTACTGGAATTCCATTTTTATAGTTGTGATAGCCTCAAGGGAGCCCTTGGGAAACAGTAGTGTGATGTCACCGGTAAATTTCTTCCCAATTTATCTTGGATACCAGGGTTCTTCTTATTGTTTCTATCTCCTATATAGTGGTATGTATACTGAAAGATTGAATGTACAAATGCACAATAACTGTACCATATATAAAAGTAGAACTCTAACCCACAACATTCAGCAACCTGCCTAGGAAACCCTCCCTTATGTACAATAAGGAAGTTAACCTGCTATAAGTCAGACTTATAGGGTGTCAGATTGCTATCTTTAGTAACAATCCAGGAAATTAAACAAAAACTTCTACAACAATCAACCCAAAATTGTCAGAACTTAATTTAATAACTGACTATTGGTAGAAATCCTTGCAATTGTTGTAGAGCCAGGTTCCATTGAGCATTATGCAAAATTTGAATTTGGTATTTTTTTTTAATTTGAGACAGAATCTCACTCAGTCACCCTAGAGTTGAGTTCCATGGTGTCATAGCTCACAAGCAACCTCAAACTCTTGGGCTCACGCAATCCACTTGTCTCACCCTCCTAAGTAGCTGGAACTACAATACCAGCCACAACTCCTTTCTAGTTTTTCTATTTTTCAGTAGGGTCAGGGTCAAGCTTTGGTAAGGCTGGTCAACTACTCCTGAACTCAGAAGATCCACCTGCCTTGGCCTCCCAGAGTGCTGGGATTACAGGTGTGAGACATTGCACCTGGCCTTGTAGTTGGTATTATGAGTTTGGGCTGAGGAAGAATTCTCAGACTGGTTGTAGTCTGCAATTTTTCAAACATGCCTTGGCCCAAGTGATATGATGGAGTATTGTACATTCCTTTACTTATTCATATTGATTGGCACCCAAGCAGGAAGTCCATGATAAAATGCCCCTGGCCACTTTATTAGCACAATATTTTTCTGTCTAAGTAAATGAGGCTTATATTGCAGGAGAAGAGAGAACATTATAATTAAAAGAATGAGAGACCATGTAGTTGTGGGGACTTACATTGTTTACGTTTGTCATAATCCCAGGAATTATTAAAAACTATAATTGTATTTTGACAATCCTATAGGATTTTTAATATTCTTTTTGGATTACAGCATTTTTTTTATTTTTTATTTTTTTATACAATCTAACGTGATTACATTTAACCAATCAACATAGCTTTCACCCCATTTACTTGATTATCGTGCCAAAATATCTATGTTCTACATTTCACAGATTTGACTTGTACCTTTGTCATATGTTCCATAGGTGTGATCCCGCCTTTTACTTGCCCTCTGTCGAACCTCTCCCTCCCCGCCCCTCTCACTCCACTTCTCTCCATCATTCTGGGCTATAGTTGTGTTCTATTATTTACAAGAAAGTATGAGTAAATATAAGTTTCATAGAAGTACTGAGTACATTGGATACATTTTCCTCCATTCTTGAGACACTTTACTCAGGAGGATATGTTCCAGATCCCTCCATGTAAACATAAAAGAGATAAAGGCTTCATCTTTCTTAAGGCTGCATGATATTCCACGGTGTACATATACCACAATTTATTAATCCATTCATGGGTCAAGGGGCACTTGGACTTCTTCCATGACTTGGCTATTACAAATTGAGCTGCAGTGAACAATCTGGTGCAAATATCTTTTTTGCTAAGTGATTCTTGGTCTTTTGGATATACTCCTAGTATAGGAATTGCAGGATCCAACAGCAAGCCAATTTTTAGTTCTCTGAGTGTTCTCCAAACTTCTTTCCAAAAAGAACGTAATAGCTTGCAGTCCCACCAGCAGTGCAGAAGTGTTCCCTTTTCTCCATATCTATGCCAATATCTCTAGTTTGGGGATTTTATTATGTGGGCTACTCTTACTGGAGTTAGATGGTATCTCAAAGTGGTTTTGATTTGCATTTCTCTGATGATTAAAGAAGATGGGTATTTTTTCATGTGTCTGCATATCATGTGACTCTCTTCTTCAGAGTCTCTTGTCCATCGTGAAACAGGATCACTTGTTCATTTCTTAATACTAAGTTTGAGTTCTCTGTCGATTCTGGTTATCAGACCTTTGTCAGACATGTGACCTGCAAATATCCTCTCCCATTCTGAGTGCAGTCTTGTTGCTTTACTTACTGTGTTCTTGGCAGTGCAGAAGCTTTTTAATTTGATCAGATCCCAGTAATGTCCAGGATGATGGGGAAATATGGAATGGGAGGGGAGGGGAGGGGGGAGGTTTAACAGAGAGAGGGTAAAAGGCAGGATCACTCCTATGGAACATATGACAAGGGTACAAGTCAAATCTGTGAAATGTAGAACATAAATGTTTTGGCATGATAATCGAGTAAATGAGGTGAAAGCTATGTTGATTGGCTTAATGTAACCATATTAGATTGTGTTTTAAAAAATCAGCACATTGTACCCTACATATGCATGAATGTATCCATTATCTATGTTTATTTGACTTAATAAATAAATAATAAATAAAATAAAATGTTTGTGGAAAATATTTGCAATCTACATGGGTTAGTATCCAAAAATGGGTCCAGCCTACTTGCTATCATTGTTGAACACACTAACAAAAATATTGGCAAGTTATTTCCACTGAAAAATCACATGAATTTATACGTGAGTGGTAAAGATGTTAAAAATGCCAAAACTGTAAAAATTAATATGATGTGAACATTTTAAAATCTCTGTAATTTGTATTAATTGGAAAAGATAGATTGTAACAGAAGAAGACTGTGATTACACTTCTGAACACAACTCTGTGTGTATGAGTTTGTTTGTGTGTAGTTGTACATGTTCATGTATACTTCACCCACAGGAAAATGTCTAGAGGATATGCTCCATTCTATGGACCACGTATCCCTTAGGGTCTGGGTGTAGGAGTCTGACTAGTGTGAAGTACAGATTCACTTCAATTGATAAGTATGTTTTACATTGTTTGAAAACTTATCTTCAGGAATAAGTGTTTTGATAAAATATTGGAATAAAATATATGTGAACAAATAGACAAAAGTAAGGTACACATATATTATTTACTTTGGTAAAGTAATCATTTTATATAATTTCCTAGGTAAACAAAACAGATGAAAAAAACAAATTGACTGTGTGTGTATGTCTGTGTGTGTCTGTGCATGTGTGTCTGTCTAGCTCCACTAACTCTACCATCCAAATACAGCTCACAATTGCAGCAGTTTTTTCAGTATAGACTAGGCCTGGATTTCAAGTCATAGGTTCATATATTCCATGATACGTACTGTTCTTTCTATAATCAAGGAAAAGGATGGATATGGAAGAATTCCTGCAGATATGTGAAAAAATCCAGAAAACTCTGCCTGATCTCATTAATAAAGCTTCCAACATCAATCTTTCCTTCTGCCCTGTTGAGCAGAAATGTGTGAGGGAAGGGCTATGGCCCAAGAAAACTCTGTGGATTTTTCTGGAAATCTGAATGGAAGAAGGAAATTCCTAGTATATAGATCATTTTAAATTATATGCTATGGGACCATTAGATAAAGACCTGTATAAGCAAAAATGGGTCCAGAATACTTGTGATCTTTATAAATTTCCCTGTGCTTATTACCATCTTTTCATGTAAATACATTTCTACAATGTTTGAAATGACTTTGTAACTTAATATCAATAATTTTATATGTACCCAATGTTTCATCATATGGTTCCTTAAACATTTTTTCCTAGTAGTGAAAAATTTAGTTCCCTTACCACAGTTTCTGTTGTAGACAATAGTATACTTAAAACACTTGCTTATATATGAAAATACTATATCTTTTTTCAAAAAAATTTCTGTTATTTTTATTCTTTTTGCCTGTCCTCACCCCAATGTGCCCAGAATATTAAAATATCGTTCTAAGAATTTCTCTCTTTTTCTTTTCTTTCATTCCCTTATTTCCTCCCTCCCCCTCTTCCTTCCTTTCTCCCTTCCCTCCATCCCCTGTTGTCTGGGCTAGAGTGTAGTACCTTCTTCCATAGCTCACTGCAACGTCAAACTCCTTGGCTCAGTCAATCCTTCTGCCTCAGCTTCCCATGTAGCTGGGACTAGAGCTACGCACCCCCATGCCTGTCTAATTTTTCCTATTTTTGTTAGAGACAAGGTCTCACTCATTCTTATGCTAGTCTTAAATGCCTGACCTGAAGCAATCCTCCTACCTTGGCCTCCCAGAGTGCTTGTATTGCAAGCATAAGCCATAATACCTAGTGTTTCAAGGACCAAAAAATTCAAGTCCTTCCTTAAAATCCAGCTTACAAAGGTATGTACCGAATATTCTTGACTGTGTCTGAAAAAAATTAGGTGTACAAAGAAAGCTGCAAAATCATATTCTGGGGCATCCATAAGATAAAAACACCAGATAGCTCAAGTATATCTTGATAGTCCCTAGGAGGCATAGGGCAGCACAGGGTCAGCAGGAGGTGACTGAGAGAGGATGGAGGCACCAGAATGGGATGTGGGCAATTGTGTGCATCAGGTGCTGGAAAGGGGATGATTAATGGGGTGTGGGAGAAGGTCTGGGAAACTTGTACAGGGTTGGATAATTGAGAGTGAGAGCCCTGCTCTCTGACAGGGAACCGCTGTAGTGCATTCACCTCAGCCTACACTGATGAAAGAAGAAATAAAAAAATGAATGCCATAATGGCTTGGGGAAAATAGGAAATGGAATTGCCTTAGTATACGTGTCAGTTTCCCAGAAAAATTCTTACTATAGTAAACACACATATTTTAATAACATTTGCTACATATTACAAAATATACTGGTCTTTGTGGAAAAAGAACAAACTTTGGAGATAGCTGGTAGACCGAGGGGTCAACTGCGAAGAGTAGGGAGGAGGTACAAGGATTAAGAGTGAAAGCTGATTGATGAGTGTATAATCCAGTCAAGGGGAATTTATTCACTTTGAGAAATAGTTCATTATCCTGAATCACCTTCTCCTGCTACAGGGATAGACTTTAAAAAGTACATTACTTTCCTAGGGCACACTCAGCCTTTTTCAGCAGACAGCAGGTAGTATTCAGTGAAGTCCCTGACCTTTATGACTATCCCAATGCAGCACTCAGTGGAAAAGTCTGTCCAAAACTGGAAGCCCATGTGCCAGCAAATTAAAGTTACATTTTTCACCAACACCTCTATAATAAGTGAAATCAGGGCCGGGCATGATGATTCATGCATGTAATCCTAGCACTCTAGGAGGCTGAAGAAGGTGGATTGCCTGAGCTCATAGGTTCAAGACCAGCCTGAGTCAGAATGAGACCACATGTCTAAAAATAGCCGGACATTGTGTCCAGTGCCTGTAGTCTCAGCTACTTGGGAGGCTGAGGCGAGAGACTCACTTAAACCCAAGAGTTTGAGGTTGCTGTGATGCCATAGCACTCTTCCCAGGGCAACAAAATGAGGCTCCATCAAAAAAAGAAAAGAAAAGAAAAGAAGATAAGAAAGAGAGAGAGAGGGAGAGGGTGGGGTAGGGGGAGGAGAAGGAGGGAGGGAGAGAGAGAGAGAGAAAAGAAAGAAAGGAAGGAAGGAAGGAAGGACGGAAGGAAGGAAGGAAGGAAGGAAGGAAGGAAGGGAGGGAGGGAGGGAGGGAGGGAGGGAAGAAGGAAAGGAAAGGAAAGGAAAGGAAAAGAAAGGAAAGGGAAGGAAGGAAGGAAGGGAGGGAGGGAGGGAAGAAGGAAAGGAAAGGAAAGGAAAAGAAAGGAAAGGAAAGGAAAGGAAAGGAAAGGAAAGGAAAGGAAAGGAAAGGAAAGGAAAGGAAAGGAAAGGAAAGGAAAGGACAGAGGAAAGGAAAGGAAAGGAAAG
>CAUYQV010050876.1:0-17061 GCA_963574575.1 Galagoides demidoff
AAAAAAAAAAAAAAAAGAGATTATTTAGCTTCCATGACTTTGTTTGAGTATGAAGATTCCTGTTGCTGTTGAGTTCAACTTTTATTCCATGGTTGTCTGAGAAGATACAAAGAATAATTTCTATACTTTTAAATTTTCTGAGGTTAGACTTGTGTCCTAGGATATGATGTATTTTGGAGGATGACCCATGGGCTGCTGAGAAGAATGTATAATCAATTTTATTAGGGTGAAATGTTCTGTAGAGGTCTGTAAAGTCCATTTGTTCTAGGGTCAGGTTTAAGTCTAATATTTATTTGTTTAGTTTCTTCTTGGAGGATCTATCCAAAACTGTCAAAGCGGTGTTAAAACCTCCAACTATTATAGTGCAGGAAGATATCAAGATGTTCATATCTATTAGGGTCTGCTTTATGAATTGAGGAGCATTCTGGTAGGGTGCATAAATGTTAATTATTAAAATCTCTTCATGTTGGGTGTTTCCCTTGATGAATATATAGTGACCTTCCTTATCTTTCTTTATTTTTGTTGGTTTAAAACCAATTGTATATGCTACTAAAATTGCAAGGTCAACCTCAGAATGTCCCCAAGTGGACAGACCTAGACACAGGTTTCAACCAAATTGTCTCAGGCAGTGCAAATCCTGCCCAACAGAGAAGGATTCAAGGGTCTCCAACAGTACAACTGGAGCCAGGGATCCACACTCCTGTCTGCCAGACTCAGTCCACACTATTGTTCACTTATCTGCTCACAGGCTCAGCTGGAGCCAGGGGCCATGCCCCCACCTACCAGTCTCAGTCCACATCCAGCTGGCCTTTGCTTGCCAGACCAGTTGGAGTCAGGGGACCATGCCCCCACCTGCCAGTCTCAGTCCACTGCTTGGCAAGCCTCAGTTAGCAGGCCCTATTGGAGTCAGGGCACCGGGCCCTGTTCTCTGGTCTCAGTCCACACACAGCTAGCCTCTGCTTGCCAGACCAGTTGGAGTCAGGGGACCATGCCCCTGCCTGCCAGTCTCAGTCAACTGGCTGGTAAGCCTCTGTTTGCAGGCTCTGTTAGAGTCAGGGCATTGCACTCCACCTGCAGGTCTCAGTCCTCACCTGGTAAGTCTCTGCTCACCAGCCCTGCTGGAGACAGTGGACCATGCCCTAGCCCTCAGGTCTTGGCTTATACCCAGGAAGCCACTGCTTGAGGATTCTGTTGGAATCAGGGGAACATGCCCTTGCTCTCAGGTCACAGTCCATGCCTATCAAGCCCTTGCTAGTAGGGCCAGCAGGGGCTGGGGACCAGCCCTGTCTGCCAAATTCAGTCAACACAGGGCAACCACCCTCCCACTGTGGGTGCCATCAGACCTGGGGGTTTTGCACCCCATCCTGCTAGACACAGCCTGAACCAAGGGTCAACACTACCACTGGCTGGGCATAGTCATAACCAGGGGACTGCTCCTCCTCCCACTGAGTGTTCCTTTCTTCTCACACCCTCTTTCTTCCCTGTTAGTCACAGATTCAGTCCTGATGGTTGATGGTCCACACTATGCTCAGATCTCTCAGAATAAGACCAAACACTCTGTGTTCTGCAGGGGACAGAACTTCAGACAACCAGGCAAGGGGGAAAAGGGTGGACTGGGAGTTTGGACTTGTGGGGGAAAATATCTGTTCAATTTTATGACTGGCAGGGTGGTGTCTAGGTTCATAAGTGGGTCCTCCCTGGAGAAAGAGAGCTGGAGTTTAATGGCTCTTTCCAGCAAGGTAAAATGAGAGGTCTTTTGTTCCCTGCTCATTCGCAGATAGCCTGTAGCAGGCCCCCTGCTTGGGGAGGGGGTCTCCCGTCCTCTAGTTGATAGGCTTTGTCCCTGTAATTTGTTTTCTTGGACGCTCTTCCTTGGAGTTACAGCTTGCTGAACTTCTTTCTTGGTTCAGCTCCTCATCTTTGGCTTCATAGAGTTCAATTCCATCCAGTTTTTCTTCCTCTGCTCAGGAGCCTCTGCTGAGGGTTGCTACCAGTCGGCCATGTTCCCAGAATTCCCCCACCTTTTTTTTTCTTTCTATTTTTAGTAGATACTGGGTCTCACTCTTGCTTAGGCTGGTCTGGAACTCCTGAGCTTAAGCAATCTGCTTGCCTTGGCCTCCCAGAGTGCTAGGATTACAGGTGTGAGCCACCGGGCCCAGCAACATGCTGAATTATGTCGAATGCTTTTTCTGCATCTTTTGAGAGGATCATATTGTCTTTGTTTTTGCTTCTATTTATGTGGTGAATTACATTTATAGAGTTGCATATGTTAAACTAATCTTGTATTCCTGGGATAAAGCCTACTTGATCATGATGTATAATTTTTTAAATGTGTAGCTATGTTTATATGCTAGTATTTCATTGAATATTTTTGCATCAGTATTCATTGGTGAGATTGCCCTTAAGCATTTCTTTTCTGTTGAGTCTTTTCCTGGTTTTGGTTTCAGGGTGATATTTGCTTTCTAGAATGACTTAAGGATTATGCTTCCTTCTCAATGTTTAGGAATAGGTTTTGTATAAAGGTACAAGTTCCTCTTTGAAGATTTGTTAGTATTCTGGGGCAAAACTGTCTTGTCCAGGACTTTTTTTGTTGGAAACTTTTTAATTGTTGCAATTTTGCTGATTGATATGGGTCTGTTTAAGATATCTAATCTATCTCTTAAGTCTAGGGAGGTTGTGTGATTCTAGGTATTGGTCCATTTCCTTCAGATTGTCAAATTTCTGGGCATAGAGTTTTTTTTTTTTTTTTGTAGTGATCAGAGATGATCTTTTGTATCTCTGTGGTATCTGTTGTTATTTCCTCTTTATATTTCTGATTGAGGTTATTATAGATCTTACTTTTCTGCTTCTGATTAATCTGACCAAAGGTTTATTAATTTATCTTTGCAAGGAACCAAATTTTTGTATCATTAATTTTCTGAATAATTCTTTCATTTTCAATTTTATTTTTTTAATCTAATTTGTGTTATTTCTTTTCTTCTGCTAGGCTTGGGATTGGATTGCCCTTCTTTTTCCATTTCCTTGTGATGGTTCATTAGGTTGTTGATGTGCATGCTTTCTGGTTTTCTTTGGATGTGGGTATTTAATGCAATAAATTGCCCTCTTAGGATTGCTTTTGCAGTATCTCACAGGTTTTGATAATTTGTGGCTTCATTGTCATTATGTTTGAGGAATCTAATGATTTCCTTCTTTCTCTCCTCTTTGACCTAGCTGTTGTTCAGCATAAGGTTGTTTAGTTTCCATGACTTTGTATGGGAAGGAAGGTTTTTATTGGAGTTGAGTTCTACTTTCATTCCCTTGTGGTCTTAAAAGATACAAGGTATAATTTCTATTCTTCTAATTTTGTTGAGGTTTGATTTATACAATCAAACATAGGACATAATCAATTTTGGAGACATAATCAATTTTGGAGTACGAGCCATGTGCTAATAAGACCACATGCTCAATAGTTTTCCGTGGCATGTTATGTATATGTCTATCCAGCCCAATTGTTCTAGGGTCACATTTAAATCCCTTGTTTCTGTTTTCAGTTTCTTTTTTTTTTTTTCCAACAAGAGAGAAATCAGGGTCGGCACCCATAGTACAGTGGTTACAGTGGTAGCCACATGCATCCAAGTTGGCGGGTTCAAAACCAGCCTGGTCCAGCTAACCAATAATGACAACTGCAACAAAAAATAGCCAGGCATTGTGGCAGGTGCCTGTAGTCCTAACTACTTGGGAGGCTGAAGCAAGAGAATCTCTTGAGCCTAAGAGTTTGAGGTTGCTCTGATGTCACAACACTCTACCAGGGGTGGAGGGTGACATAGTGAGACTCTGTCTCAAAAAAAAAAAAAAAGAAACCAAGAGAGAAATCAAATATTTATTGAGCTGTTTGCATAACTTACATTGCAAAGAGAATGCTTAGCTTTAATAATGCAACAAATTTATGGGATACAAGGCCAGGTGTGGTTCACACCTGTAATCCTAGCACTCTGGTAGGATTACATGTTCGAGACCAGCCTCAGCCAGAGAGAGATCTCATTTCTAAAAATAGCCAGGCATTATGGTGGGCCTGTGGTCCCAGCTACTCAGGAGGCTGAGGAAAGAGGATCCCTTGAATCCAAGAGTTTGAGGTTACTGTGAGCTATACAGCACTCTACCAAGGGTGACAAAGTGAGACTCTGCCTCAAAAAAAAAAAAAAAAGGAATAAGAAGGAATAAAAAAGGCCTAGAGCTTCCAGCAGAAGGGAAGACCCAAGTCTGAAGGCTTCCATGTGGGTGCTTTGCCTAGGGGTATATCTTACATTTGGGATAGGACTTGGTAGATGAAAAAACACCTTTTGAAGTTAATGAGTATATTAACGAATGAATGCAGTTCTCCCCTGGCCCCCTGGAGTAGGGTTATTCTTTGCAGTTTTTGTCTCAGAGAAGGGATTAGAGCGTGTGCTCCCTACTGGAGGTGGAACCAAAAGGTTTCAGGCTCCTTTGTTCATGACCTTTCTAGAGCCCAGAAGGTGTGACCCGGAAAGGGCAGTCTATTTGTGCCTAGAGATGGGGGTTTGATTTCTGAGCTCACTTGGGGCTAGAGAATAGAGGTCCCTGTCCAGTCCTGAGTGGGGGAATTCTGTATCAATCCTCCCTCTCTGAATAGAAGCTCTAACTGCCATTAGGAAAAAGGGGCACTGACTACTCCAGACTGCTTCCTGCTGAAGAGGGATGGTGATAGAGGTGGGCAGTTAGGGGTTCCTCAGAGGAGGATGATCCAGGGTTCACAGTAAATGGAAATCCAGGTTGATCCCTTAGCTTGGGGCAAAATATCAGGGTATTCTCTTCATGAAATTCCCCAGGCTTAGGAAACTGGGGTCCCTTTTCCAGGCTTGTATCAATAGAAGAGGAGAGTTAGGGTTTCTGCAGATAAAGGGTGATCCAGGAGTCCAGGATAGAATCAAGTCTTGGGCTGGAATCCTTTTCACTGTTTGTGGCCTGATGATATCATCTACATTTCCCCTTTCACCACCCACAGTCTCAACCAAGGTTCACAAAGAAGGATACAGTTGCTTTCTGGGTGTCCCAACAGGACCAGAAGAAACGCCTATAACAGACTCCTTGGGGTTTTCTTTTTTCTTCTTTCTTTCTTTCTTTCTTTCTTTTTTTTTTTTTTTGAGACAGAGTCTCACTTCATCACCCTTGGGAGAGTGCTGTGGTGTCACAGCTCACAGCAACTCCCAACTCCTGGGCTCAGGCGATTCTCCTGTTTCAGCTTCCTGAGTAGCTGGGACTACAGGTGCCTGCTACAATGCCCGGCTATTTTTTTGTTGCAGTTTGGCTGGGGCTGGGTTTGAACCCACCACCCTTGGTATATGGGGTCGGTGCCTTACCCACTGAGCCATAGGCACTGCCCATCCTTGGGGTTTTCTAAAGGCATGGAGGAAGGTGTAGGAGAAGTAGATGGCAGGTTTGAACTAGGTGGTGACAGCATCTTTTTCGGGAATCTCTGGCCATTTGGGGAAACTACTACAGCCAGGAGAACTGGATCTACTTGACAGGTTTTACATAGTTGGGGGTTGTCTCTGAGTAAAAGAAAGTTTTCACATAGGATACTTTGGACCACTTCTCTTCCTGTTTAAAAAAAAAAGATCTAACTGAAAAATGGTATAATTTAGAGTATCCTCTGGTGGCCACTGTTCGACCTTGGCAAGTCTATACTGAGGTAGGGACTGCATGCAGCAGATAACCATGCTTTCTTTCTTCAGTGTCTGGGGATCAAATATGTCCCAATGCTTCAGAACACAGCCCAATGGGGTGTTCTCTTGGCAAGAGAATATGTTACCCATCACAGATCTTCAATCCCAGATGATGGCCCCAAAATATGTTAGGAATTTCTTTCTTCAGTAAGTCCTTGATCTCAGGGATTCCAAGAATGAACCCAGGGACCACAGATCAGTGGTAAGATAGGATTTTATTAGATAGAAAGGAATACAGAAGGAGTTAAAAAGCACCAGAGTTTCTGGGACAGGAGAAGACCCAAGTAAGAAGTCTCCTCTCTTTGTTCAGTTTCTGTTTAGAGGATTTATCTAGTTCTATCAGTGGGATGTTGAAGTCCCCAGAAATTATGGTGTTGTTGGCTATCATACTATTCAGACCATTTAGGGTTCATTTTATAAATCTAGGAGCATTTAAGTTGGCTTCCTGTATATTTGGGATTGAAATGTCTTCTTGTTGTATTATTCCCTTGACCGGTATATAGTTTCCATTTTTTCTTTTTCTTTTTGCTTTTGTTGCTTTAATTCCACTTGTATCTGCAAATAAAATTGTGACTCCCCCTTTCTTCTGACTTTTATTTGCCTGAAATACTGTTTCAACCCTTTAACCTGAGTCTTGTTTTGTCTTTATAGGTTAGATGTGTTGTCTGAAGACAACACCAACTAGCAAGCCTATGTATTTTCAGTGGGGAATTCAAAGCATTCACATTTATTGAGAGAATTGGTAAATCTGGTGGGGTTCTGCTTGTCTTGTTTTGTGGAGGTCATTTGCTTAGTTTTATCACTTGGACCATTGTGGAAGCTAGGCTTTCGCCTTTCATTTCTGGGTGTCATTATTCTGCTGATAGTCCACTGTGATGATCTTTGTGTAGTATGGATCTGAGTACTTCCTGAAGAGCTGGACTGCAGTGGCAAATTTCCTCAGTGACTGCTTATATGTAAAAGATTTGATTTCTCCATTGAATATGAAACTTATTTTGGCAGGATACAGGATCTTAGGCTGAAAGTTGTTTTGTTTGAGTAAGTTGAAATTTGTAGACCAATTTCTTCTGACTTGTAAAGTTTCAGCTCAGAAATATGCTGTTACCTTGATTGCTCTGCCCCTGTAGGTCAATTGGTGCTTATTCCTGGTTGCTTACAGAATTTTCTCTTTCATATTGACTTGGCCAGATTCATTATAATGTCTCTAGGAGATGCTCTGTTTGTACTGAGATGAACCAGAGTTTAATAGCCATTTAAAAGGAGTATGTCTGAAGCTTTGGTGATGCTTGAGAAATTTTCAGTTATGATATCCTCTAGTAGGGCTTCCATACCATTGGGTCGCTCTTCTTCACTTTTAGGGATACATATAATTTCTTTTTTGTTTTTTGGCAGTTTTTTGGCTGGGGCCAGGTTTGAACCTGCCACCTCCAGTGTATGGGGCCAGTGCCCCGCTCCTTGAGCCACAGGCACTGCCCAGGATACATATAATTTCTATCTTTGCATGGTTCATGAAGTCCCATAATTCTTTAAGAGACTGCTGTGCTTTTACTTCTTCTTTTTTTTGCCTCTTTAACTGCCTGAATTAGCTAAAGAGGCTTATCCTCTAGCTCTGAAATTCTTTCTTCTCTATGGTCTAATCTGTTATTCATAGTTTCTACTACATCTTTAAGTTCCCTGACTGACTCCTTCTATTTCTTAAGCTCCAATATATTCTTTCTAATTTCATCATGTCTTTCATCATTTCTTGGGTCATATTTTGGATTTCCTTTCAGTGGTTTTCCACTTTCATTTTAATTCCTTTCATTGTTTTTGCCATCCATACTCTAAATTCTTTTTCTGTCATTTGCATAATTTCTTTATAGTTGGGATCCTCTGTGGTGGCTGCCTCATGATCCATGGGGGTGTGTGTGGTATGATCTTTTCTGATTTTTCATGTTGCCAGAATTTTTTAGTTGGTTCTTCCTCATGTGTGTTTTCTTCTTATTCACTTCCTTCCCCTACTTATTCATCTTGTTTCTTCCTTATCTTTAATTATTCTTGTCTCTATGCTTGGATGTTGAAGTGGCCTTTTGGTACAGGGACAAATGGGACAGAAGAGATGAGAGCAAGAAGGAAGAAAAGAATAAAAATTTTAAAAAGGAGAGAAGAAAGCCAGAAAGAGAAAAATATTAATGATAATGGTGTTGCGTAGGGTGTAGTGACCCATACATGCAATTGCATGACTCTGGGGGACCAGAGTGGGAGGACACCCTGAGGTTAGGAGCTCCTTACTATCCTGAGCAAGAGCAAGATGCTACCTCCACCAAATATACAAAAAAAAATCATCCATATTTTAAGGTGGGTACCTGTAAATGTGGTCCCTTGGGAGGCAAAAGTAGGGTGATACTCTAGCCCAGGGGTTTGAGCCCTCTGTGAGCCAAGCCAATGCCCAGGTACTCCAGCTCAGGCCTTAGAGGAAGGCTGAAGAGTGGCTGGTGAGGAGATATCTGTAGTCTGCCATCTTGAAGCCCCTCCTCAGTCTTTGTTTTTTTTGTAGCCTTAGTAGTTTGAGCAGAATTTTTCTTATGTTTGGTAAAATATCTTTCAGTTTGGATTTGTCTAGTGGTTTTCTCATGATTAAATTAGGGTTAGGCATTTTGAGAAAGAATGCCACAGAGATGAATTGACCTCATCACATTACATCAGAGGGTATATGCTATTGATATGACTTATCACTGGTCATATTAACCTTGATTAAGGTAATGTTTTCCAGCTTTCTCCACTGTAAGGTTACTAGTTTTTCCTTTCCATACTATAGGGTGTCTCAAAAGTCATCCATAAAGTTGCCATACATAGGAAAAATAGGAATTTTTAGCTAATGTACATTTCTTTACAAAATATTTATTACAAAATTTTACAAAGAGGAGGCAAACATGTAGAGAATAAAGGTACATATAGCTACACTTGGAGTGCAGATTGTGAAGTGGCAAGACCCCCACATCCCAGGAGGTGGATTCAAGGAAGGACCCTCAAACTGCTTCTACTTCCTTTTTAAAAACAATAGTTCTTTCTCCTCGTTCCCTCTGCCAGAAGTCCCATAGCTTCTGTATATCTTTCGCCTAAAAGCACATAGCCTTCTCTCCCTAAAGTTAATCTTTATCCCATGTACTATTACTTCCCCCAAGCCTTGTAAGATGAAAATACTCCCACTCACTTTCTTTGTTAATTTGCAACATTGTTAGTACAGCAACCTAGTTTAAGTACTATATACATAAAGCTGTTCACATGGTTTTGTGCTGCCTGCAGCCATCAGCTGTGTTTTATTTCTTCATCCCCCTACCATTCGCACTTTGGTTCATGTACTCTTTGTGTGGACTCACAAAAGGTAGCGCCTGAACAGGGACCAAAGTATGGGATAGTAGGTGCATGCAGGTGAGGGGATCCCTTGTGAGAAGAATAGAGGAACTGTGCAGTTCATAAGTAAATTTGTTGTCGGGGGTAAATCATTGGGAGTAATAAATTATGGGACAGGTTCAAAGAAGTGAGAACTCTTTATTCTGATGCTTAAGTCTATGTTAAAAACCCGTGGCTGTCATATTTATGTCACCCAGTTAGAGTGGTTTCTTCACTTTATTCAAGAAATGTGTCCTTGGTTCCCTGAGGAAGGCATTGTTAATGCCACTACATGGGACAGAGTAGGGGAGAAACTGCATTCTTATTATTGGTCTTATTATTGCAGCCAAAAGACCTTCTAATGTTCCTATTAATGCTTTCACTCTTTGGGGACTCGTTTGGGACTGTTTAGATACTAATCATGAACAGATGCGTCCACCTTTTCAGACCATAAATGTTTCTCCTTTGCTCCAGCAGAAAGACCTAAGTATGATAAAACCCTTCCCCCAGAATCTCAACAAGAATTACAAAATGAGCAACGAAATTATGATAAGGAGTATTCCTCTTCTGTTTCAGATAAAGACCCCAATCCCGATCTGGACTATTGGCTATGGCTGGACTTCATGTCTCCCCTCTATCCCAGCCTGTGGCACTTTGCCTGCAACCTGGCCTCCCTTTCTAAATTTCTATCACCACCACCTCCTTTTGTTATGTCAGGGCAGACTTCTAAGTCACCTTAGCAACTGACCTTGGAACAAGCTTATGCATAAGGAGATTCTTTAGATGGCTTTTGTTTTCCAATTATTGAAACTGTTGATCAACAAGGCAATTGAACTCACCAGCATCAGGTTCTCTCTTAAAAAATGCTCAAAGAGCTGAAACAGGCTTATGCACAATATGGTCCAACTGCTCCATTCACTCTTGCCTTAGTGGATGCTTTGTCTAATGATGCTCTCCCACCTAATGATTGGAAGTCTGCTGCAAAAGCATATCTTTCTGGTGCTGATTACTTACTGTGGAAATCAGATTGGGCTGACAGTGCTATAGAACAGGTAGAACGTAATTGGCAACAAAATATCCCTTTCACCACAGATGTTCTTTTGGGAGAAGGACCTCAAAACTCTATGGCAGCTCAATTAAATTATCCTCCTGAAGTGTACGAACGAATTAATCAATTGGCATTACAAGTTTGGAGGAAGTTACGTACCTCCAGTGCTAAAACTGAATAATTGAGTAAGATTAGACAGGGGCCTGATGAACCTAATCAAGATCTTGTCTCTTGCCTTTTATAAGCAGTTAGTTGCCTTGTTGGTGGTGAGGCAGGAATGATTCGTGTTAGACAATGAGCATAGGAAAATGCTAATTCAGCTTGTCAATCTGCTCTCCATCCATATAGGAAGAAAGGAAATCTTTCTGATTATAATTAGAATTTGTGCTGACATAGGACCTTCTTATATTCAAGGTCTGACTATGGCCGCAGCTTTAGAAAATGAGGGTTTTGGCACCTCTCACTCTAAATATTGCCATTTTAAACCACCTACCAGTCACCATTAGAGGGGAGGCTGCTTCCATTGTGGACAGTCTACTCATTTTATTAAAAATTGTTAAGTAGCAGCTTCTGCTGCTGCTACCAACAGGTCTTCAGTTAATTTTCACCATGCCTCTGCTCGAGCCCCTTGGAGCTTGTGTCCCCAGTGTTATCATGGCAAACATTGGGCTACTAAATGCAAATCTAGATTTGATGCTAATAGACATCCCATTTTGGGAAATGAACCATGGGGCCAGCTCTGGCCCCAGCAAACAGTAGGGGCAATGTTCGTTTACCCACAACAAATTCTGCCACCCCTACAAGCTCAAGCTGCTCCTCTGCAATCTCCCGACTGTTTAGCGCAATCAAGGACAGAGCAGGACTGGACCTCAGTCCCTCTGCCAGGTATATATGAACACCTGCAATAGGTCTACAAGCCATTCCTACCAGCACATTTGGATCTCTTCCAAACAAGGCAGTTGGCCTCCTTTTGGGATGCAGCAGTGTTACTATGAAAGGTTTCTTTGTTTTGCCAGGAGTGATTAACTCTGACTATACAGGAGAGATTAAAAGTAATGGCTTGTACTACTTGGAACATTGTTACCATTTCTCTTGATATGAAAATTGCTCAGCTTTTGCTTCTCCCTTTTTGTCCTGTTGCTTTTGTTTTCTTACCTCACCCTAGAGGTGCTGCAGGTTTTGGTTCTTCAGATCATGCTAATTGGCTTCAACAAATTGGTCATGATTGATCTGAAGTGCAGTTATCTATTCAAGGAAAGAAATTTGCAGGCTTTTTAGACACTGGAGCTGATGCATCCGTCATTGCTCAACAATATTGGCCTAAATTAAGGCCAACTCAGGAAGCCATGTCTGACCTTCGTGGCATTGGCCAAACCAGTGCCCTACTCCAGAGCTCTGCCTTTTTATCATAGCGAGACAATGAAGGCCATTCTGGCACATTTCAATCCTATGTCTTTCCAGGCCTTCTAGTTAATTTATGGGGGCAGAGACGTGCTTTCAAGCATGGGAGCTCTTTTATTCAGTCCTAATTCAATTGTTACTAACCAAATGTTGAATCAAGGATTTCTCTCCTCCATGGGCTTAGGTAAAGATCAACAAGGAATTACTACGCCCACAGAACCTATGGCTTATCACTGTCATACTGGCCTAAGTTATTCTTCTTCCTAGGGGCCACCTCCAGGACTGCAGATCCTATTACTTGGTTATGTAATGATCCAGTCTAGGTGGACCAGTGGCCCCTAACTGAGAAGTTAAAGCTGCAACAGATTTAGTTGCTGAAGTTGCTGAACAATTGTCTTTAGGACATATAGAACCTTCACCAGCCCTGGGAATACTCCTATTTTTGTCATTAAGAAAAAATCAGGAAAATGGTGGCTCCTGCAAGACCTAAGAGTCATTAACAAAACAACTTATGGGACCCCTTCAACCTGGTAGTCCATCTCCTACAGGTATCCCTTGGGATTTTTCTTTAATTATTATAAGATTTAAAAGATTGTTTTTTTTACTATTCTTCTCCATCCTGTGGACTGTAAACACTTTGCTTTCAATCTTCCATCTGTTAACTTTAAAGAGCTTTCTGCTCAATATCATTGGAAAGTTCTTCTTCAAGGAATGGCAAATAGCCCCACTTTATTTCAAAAGTTTGTGGCTGCTGCAATTACACCAGTTCGTAAAGATTCCTACTGCTTATATTATTCATTATGTGGATGACATTTTGCTCGCCCACCCTGATTCTTTTATGCTGACCATTATTCTCACCCAGTTACAGGACTCTCTGTCTTTGGATTATGTATAGCCCCAGATAAAAATGTCTCCCCTTTTCCTATTTGGGTCATCTCATTGAGAATCCTCGAATATGCCCAAATTCATACTGATATGAAATTCATACTGGTTAACTACCCTAAAAGATTTTCAGCAGTTACTGGGAGATATTAATTGGCTCTGACCCTCATTGAAACTTATCACAGGAGGCTTAACAACCCTTTTTGACCTTCTTAAAGGACCATCTAACCCAGTGGTTCGCAACCTTCCTAATGCCGCGACTCTTTAATACAGTTTCTTGTGTTGTGGTGACCCCTAACCATAAAATTATTTTCGTTGTAGCAACGTGAGACTCTGTCTCAAAAAAAAAAATTGACATCAATACTTCACTACCATCCAATCTTCAGATCCCATTCAAGTTTTGTCATTTTGTCCCCAAAATGCTCTTAAAGCCAAAGAATCAACTTCAGAGCCAAATATTGCATTTGGTTGTCATGTGTATTGTTTATTTAAATATTTATTTATTTATTGAGATAGAATCTCAGTCTGTGCCCTGGGTTGAGTGCCATGGCATCATCATAGCTCACAACAATCTCAAACTCCTGGGCTCAAGCAATTCTCCTGCCTCAGTCTCCCAAGTAGGTGGTACTATAGGTGCCTGCCACAACACCCAGCTAGGTTTTTTTTTCTATTTTTAGTAGAGACAGGGTCTCACTCTTGCTCATGCTGAGCTCAAGCAGTCCTCTTATCTCGGCCTCCAAGAATGCTAGGATTACAAGTGTGAGCCACCACGCCCAGCCTGTCTTGTCTATTTAGTATTGTTCAATCTGCAATATTTCTTCTGTTTTTACTTGACTTTCATGACCGTGACACTTAAAGGTTATAGTCCAGTTATTTTGTAAATGTTCCACAACTTGGCTTTATCTGATGCTTCCTCATGCCTCATGATTATATTCTGGATATGAGTTTTGGGGAGGAATACCTCAGAAGTGATGCTTTGTTCTTTCATTGCATCCTACTGGGGGCACATGATTTCAATGTGTTCTATTACTAATGTTCTCTTTGTTCAGCTGATTAATGTGGTGCCTTCCAGAGCCATTCTTTTTCTCTTTGCATTTAGTAAGTATCTGATACAGAGGTACTTTGAAACTATATATACGGTAGAATGTCTGTAAGCTGAGTATCCAAGGGACTGTAATGAACTGGTCAAGAAACAGAGGTCGTCAACATAAGGAACTAGGCCTACTATACTGGATACATACATGTACAGCTTTTATTAGAGAATAGCATACAAAATTATACACAATCAAAACAGTAAAATCATACATGTGGCATCATACAAAATCAATATATTTACTGTTTTCTCATGGTTTACTCATTCTTTCTGAAAAAGGAGTCAGTCTTGGTCTGTTTCTTATTCTTTTTTTTTTTTTTTGAGACAGAGTCTCACTATGTCACCCTTGGTGAAGTGCTGTGGTGTCACAGCTCACAGCAACTTCAGACTCTTGGGCTTAAGCAATTCTCTTGCTTCGGCCTCCCAAGTAGCTGGGACTACAGGTGCCTGCCACAATGCCCAGCTATTTTTTGTTGCAGTTGTCATTGTCATTTAGCCCAGGCCAGATTTGAACCCACCACCCTTGGTGTATGTGGCTGGCACCTTAACCACTGTGCTATGGGCACTGAGCCTGTTTCTTATTCTTATTACAAATGTAAGTGGAGAAATCACTTTCAATGCCAGCTACACCACTGAGCATACCTGGGCATTTTTCTACAGCAAATGACTTCAACTGCATTATCAGTTGAAGGATGTCTGACATCCTCTTCTTTTGGAGTCTGCAATTTCTATATTGCATTCACTTGCTTCTCCACTTCATCAGCTGCTTCATGCACTTTTATGCATGTTTGTACTTCAGTTAATATTGCTTAGAAAATTGCTTCTATTTCAGGTTCATTACAGGTTGCCACCATATCATGCATTTGCAACCAAATCTTCAAATCTACTCCTTTGAATTCTGCCATGGGAGATGGACTGTTTGATGGGGCCAAAACATTGTGTGCTTGGGTTGTGACAAATCCAACTTTTTTTTCATTGTTGGGGATTCATTGAGGGTACAAAGAACCAGGTTACATTGATTGCATTTGTTAGGTAAAGTCCCTCTTAAGTCCCTCTTTTTTTTTTTTTTTTTTTAGAGACAGAGTCTCACTTTGTCGCTCTCAGTAGAGTGCCATGGCATCACAGCTCATAGCAACCTCCAGCTCCTGGGCTTTGGCGAGTCTCTTGCCTCAGCCTCCTGAGTAGCTGGGACTATGGTGCCTGCCACAACACCTGGCTTTTTGTTGCAGTTTGGCTGGGGCCAGGTTTGAACCTGCCACCCTCAGTATATGGGACTGGCACCGTACTCACTGAGGTAAAATCCCTCTCATAATTGTGTCCTGCCCCCAAAAGGTGTGTCATACTCTGTGACCCCCCCACCTCATCCCTCTTTCTTTCTTTCTGTTCTACCCTTCCCCCACCATCCACCATGTACAACGTCATTAATTGTCCTCATATCAGAATTAAGTACATGGGATTCTTACTTCTCCATTCTTGTGATGCTTTAATGAGAATAATGTGTTCCACTTCCATCCAGATTAATACAAAAAATGTAAAGTCTCCATCTTTTTTTTTTTTTTTTTTGAGGCAGAGTCTCACTTTATTGCCGTAAGTGGAATGCTGTGGCATCACAGCTCACAGCAACCTCCAACTCCTGGGCTTAGGGGATTCTCTTGCCTCAGCCTCCCGAGTAGCTGGGACTACAGGCACCCACCACAGTGCCCTGCTATTTTTTGTTGCAGTTTGGCCCGGGCCAGGTTTGAACCCACCACCCTCAGTATATGGGGCAGGTGCCCTAACCACTGAGCCACAGGCATCACCCAGTCTCCATATTTTTAAATGGCTGAATAGTATTCTGTGGTATAAATATACCACAGCTTGTTAATCCATTCCTGGGTTGATGGGCATTTAGGCTGTTTCCACATTTTGGTGATTGTAAATTGAGCTGCAATAAACAGTCTAGTGTAAGTGTCCTTATGGTAAAAGGACTTTTTTCCTTCTGGGTAGATGCCCAGTAATGGGATTGCAGGATCAAATGGGAGTTGAATTTGCGTTCTTTGAGGGTTGTCCATACTTCCTTCCACAAAAGTTGTATTAGTTTGCAGTCCCCCCAGCAGTGTAAAAGTGTTCCCTTTTCTCCACATGCATGCTAGCATGTGCAATTTTGAGATTTTGTGATGTGGGCCATTCTTGCTGGGGTTGGGTGATATCTCAGGGTGGTTTTGATTTGCATTTCTCTAATAATTAGGGATGATGAGCATTTTTTCATATGTTTGTTAGCCATTCATCTGTCTTCTTTAAAGAAGGTTCTATTCATCTCTCTTGCCCATTGGGATTTTTGGCTTTTTTCATGTGGATTAATTTGAGTTCTCTGTAGATCCTAGTTATCAAACTTTTGTCTGATTCAAAATATGTAAATATCAAAAAAATAGGCAAATATCAGGCAGCACCTGTAGCTTAGTGAGTAGGGTGCCGGCCCCATATACTGAGGGTGACAGGTTTGAACCTGGCCCTAGCCAAACTGCAACAAAATATAGCTGGGCATTGTGGTGAGTGCCTGTAGTCCCAGCTACTCAGGAGGCTGAGACAAGAAAATTGCCTAACCCCAAGAGCTGGAGGTTGCTGTGCACTGTGATGGCATAGCACCCTACTGAGGGCGACAAAGTGAGAGTCTCTAAAAAAATAAAATAAAAAGTAAAAAAAATAGTCCAAGAGTTGGAGGTTGCTGTGAGCTGTGACACCACAGCACTCTACCAAGGGCAACATAGTGAGACTCTGTCTCAAAAAAAAAAAAAACCCAAAATATGCAAATATCCTTTCCCATTGTGTACATTGTCTATTTGCTTTGGTTGTTGTTTCCTTAGCTGTACAGAAGCTTTTCAGTTTAATTAAGTCACATTTGTTTATTTTTGTTGTTGTTGCAATTGCCACAGAAGTCTTCTTCATAAAGTTTCCCCAGGCCCATATCTTCAAGTGTTTTTCCCACACTTTCTTTGAGAATTTTTATCATTTCATTTCTTAAATTTAGGTCTTTTATCCATCTGAATTAATTTTTGTGAGTGGAAAAATGCGTGAGTCCAGTTTCAGTCTTTTACATGTGGACATCCAGTTCTCCCAGCACCATTTATTGAACAGGGATTCTTTCCCCCAGTGTATGTTCTTGTTTGGTTTATTGAAGATTAGGTGGCTGTAAGATGTTAGTTTCATTTCCTGGCTCTCTATTCAATTCCAGATGTCTATGTCTCTGTTTTTGCACCAGTACCATGCTGTCTTGACCACTGTGACTTTGTAGTACAGCCTAAAGTCTGGTAGGTTGATGGCCCTGGCTTTGTTTTTATTAGTAAGAACTACTTTAGCTATACAGGTTTTTTTCCTGGTTCCATACACGATTAAGAATTATTTTTTCCAAGTCTTGAAAGCACGATGTTGGTATTTTAATAGGGATGTCATTGAATCCGTAGATTGCTTTGGGAAATACAGATATTTTAACAATGTTGATTCTTCCCAGTCATGAGCATGGCACATTCTTCTATTTGTTAATATCCTCTGCTATTTCTTTTCTT
>CAUYQV010050877.1:0-16837 GCA_963574575.1 Galagoides demidoff
ATTCTGATGGCTGTCTGCTTGCCTTACTTACTGTGTTTTTGGCTGTGCAGAAGCTCTTTAGTTTGATCAGGTCCCAATAGTGTATTTTTGATATTGCTTTAATTGCCCAGGGTGTCCTCCTCATAAAATGTTCGCCCAGGCCAATATCTTCAAGTATTTTCCCTGCACTTTCTTCTAGTATTTTTATGGTTTCATGTCTTAAGTTTAAATCTTGAATCCAGTGAGAGTCTAACTTAGTTAATGGTGAAAGATGTGGGTCCAATTTCAGTCTTCTACAGGTTGCCAGCCAGTTTGCCCAGCACCATTTGTTAAATAGGGAATCTTTTCCCCACTCAATGTTTTTAATCGGCTTGTCAAAGATCAGGTACTGGTAAATAGCTGGATCCATCCCTTGGTTCTCTATTCTGTTCCATACATCTATACCTCTCTATTTTTGTGCCAGTACCATGCTATTTTGATCACTACGGATTTATAGTGTAATCTGAGGTCTGGTAGCATGATTCCTCCTGTGTTGTTTTTATTCCTGAGTAATGTCTTGGCTATTCGAGGTTTTTTCTGACTCCATATAAAATGAAGTATTATTTTTTCAAGATCTTTAAAATATGACAATGGAGCTTTAATGGGGATTGCATTAAAATTATATATTGCTTTGGGAAGTATGGAAATTTTAACAATGTTGATTCTTCCCAGCCATGAGCATGGTATGTTTTTCCATTTGTTAACATTCTCAGCTATTTCTTTCCTTAGAGTTTCATAGTCCTCTTTATAGAGATCTTTTGCATCCTTTGTTAGGTAAACTCCTAAATATTTCATCTTCTGGGAAAATATTTTTTCAAATAATGTATCTTTCTTATCTATTGTCCAGTATTTTATTTGATAACAAAAGAGAATTTTAGAAGTTATTTACATTTTCCATATTCCAATTGTAATAGAGGGTCACTGCAAATAAAAGAAACTTATATCCTACTTTTCACTCCTTATTTTCATCCTGACTCTCATTTTGTAGAAGTAAATTAAAACCAATTGGTAGAGTACTCTGTGGTCTCAGAGGAGAAACTATTGAAGTAATGAACTAGTTACTTAATGCAGATAAATATAAATGAACTTCAATTTTGTCATTATTTATATGCTAAGGTTTTAAATATTTGCTTCTAAAAACCTCTTATGAAATATCAAATAAAAATAATTAATGTATCAAAACATTTTTACAGAAAACAAACTTAAATGGGGGGAAGAGTAAACTGAAATAGCTGATTTTCCAGGATTTCCTGGATTAAAACTGTGTCACATTCTTGCTATAGTTCTCTTTTTCAAGCTAGTGAACTTCCTGATTTAGATTAGAAGGTTCACTATATATTAACTACATATTAACTAAATGCATACATATATCGTTATTATATTAATAAATGTTGAAAATAAATATGATTTTGAAACTCAGAGGATATTTTGCAACAGTCCAAATATATAGTTTAGAACAGAGAAATCAAGCCTGACAACATAGTTTAGAATTTAAGAACCAAAGCTTTGGAACAAGACTGCAGGAATTTTATTCTGGCTTCATTACTTACTAGTATAGTGATTATAGCAAGTTTAGGAAAAATCTCTCTTTACCTCTGTTAATTCATCTGTAAAAAAGATAAAAAGTACCTCATATTATTGGCTTCAGTGTGAAAGATCAATATGATAACAGATGTAAAATTATTAGAAAGGTGCCAAGCAAATAGTAAGTGATTAATAATGATTGCCCAATATCATTTATTATTGTAACCAGATTGGACCATTTAAGCATTCAGCAGTTCCAATTCATCTCAGGCTGAAAGCAGTCCACATGGCTCTGAGAATGTCAGGAAAGGTAAAAGTACAATCAGCAGGAGGTCTGGTGACTTTAACTGCTGGCTCCTCTTACTACTACTGTTGGAATTTCTTTCTGCAGTAGGTCCTTGGTCCTTGGTGCTTGGATTGGAAGAATGAATCCACAGACCACACAGATCAGTGTTCAGATAGGATTTATTAGACAGAAAGAAATGCAGAAGGAATAAAAAGCACCAGCGCTTTTGGCAAAAATAAAGACCCAAGTGGGGAGTACCCGCATGGGTCCTTTGTCTAGGGAGAATTACATTTGGCCAGGACTTGGTAGATGGGAGACACCTTTTCAGTGTTAATAAGGGTATTAATAAATGAATGAATGCAGTCTCTCCGCTCAGGGCAAAACAGCATGATGTTCCCTTCAGAAGAGGCCAACCTGGCTTATGCCACATGGCCCAGGCCTAGGAAATGGAAGTCCCTATCCAGCCCTGAATAGGAGAACCCTGTATCGCCGCCACCATACTGAGCTTAGTTTTAGAGGATCAGTGGTAACCCTGGACCTGACACTGGGTTATTTTCTAACCCAAGTCTGCACAATGCTAACATTGGGTACAAAGAAATTTTTAAATTTTATTCAAGCTGTTCATCTTAAAAGCTCTATTTTTTAATGAAAAATATACATAAATTTTTTATTTTCCTTAATGCTTATTGCTTTGTAGTTTACCACGCAAAAATTCATACCCATTAAATAAAAAGAACATTGTCTAATTGTTATTATTGATACAAATAAATAAATAAAACAGTGTGGATGAATACTTAACCACTGAGGTGAAGATGCATCCCACAGGGGATTCTAACTGCCCGTATTGCAAAGCACCGTGAAAGGGCACATGGCAGAAAGACATTTTTGGCCAAAAAGATGCATTTCCTTATTAACTGGCTTTCATCATAATAGTGGAATTATTTAATTTTTGCAACAAACACTAAAATTATTTGACAATCACTAATTATTTTGTTTGGAGCATAGATTCCCCTTCAAAAGCCACCAGGCTTAGAAAAGAGGATGGCATTTAAAGGACAGTGATCCACAAAGACAGATTTTACAATGAAAAAAAAAAAAAAAAACTTCAGCCCAGACAAGTTTATTTTTTTATTTTTTGGTTCCTCTAGTTCCTGTAGTTTTATTTTTTTCTCCAAACAAGATATTAAACTCAGTTAAAAGGAAAAGAATAATAATTCCCAAGACTCCTGCAAACCTCACTATTACACAGTTTTATTAACCCACATTCTTTATTTGAGCCTTTAGGGGAAAAGTGATTCAAAAGGGTGTATAAATGACCTCTGTTGTGAGAAAACAATTCCTGCTGCTTATCTCGGAAAGTCTGACCTCTAAAACTTCCACTGCAGTATATGTCCCTAGAGGGGGCCCCCGACAATCCCAAAGGCCTTCCCATCCCACCAACCAATATCAACAAGAAACGTGACCTTTTCAGCACAGTGTTATTCAACTTCTCTTCACAGCTGTCAACAATCCTGTATTGCAACTCTGACAGTTTTTAAGGAACCTATTTTTCTCACCATGCCAAATCAAATTGTGAGTGTAATGGTGTTGAAGCTTGATGTGTTCTTGTTACCCACATGTCATTTCAACTCTACTCCATGTAATTAAACATTGTTCGTGAAAGTTTGCTGAATACATTAGGGAGGAAGCAAACATTTTCCATTTTTAGAACCTTGGAACTATTTTATTCTTAATGAAGCAATGAGTTAGAGTTTATTTTTCTTCATTCATAAATTCCTCCCAAATAGTCTAGAAATAAAAGTCCTAAAAATAAAAGGCAAACAAGTTAGAAAGTAGTTTTTTACTTCTTTAGTAAGCAACCAAACCAAATTTTGTTTACTAACTAAATCAAATTGTATCAGTGGATAAGGCACTCTGCAGCTAGGATGGAGGAAACTAAATTAATTTCTCCTTGTCACCAAGTACAATTTGCATCATTGAGGCAATAATTTCATAAGTAGTACCCTAAGGATCTAGAATAGTTGTAAAAAAACATCTAAAACTTGGTTCAGCACCTGTATCTCAGTGAGTAGGGCCCTGGCCACACACAAGAAGAGCTGGCGGGTTGGAGCCTGGCCCAGGCCAGCTAAACAACAATGGCAACTGCAACCAAAAAATAGCTGGGCTTTGTGGCGGGCACCTGTAGTCCCAGCTACTTAGGAGGCTGAGGCAAGAGAATCGTGTAAGCCCAAGAGTTTGAGGTTGATGTGAGCTTCGAAGCCACAGCACTCTACCAAGGGCGACAATCACTATGCCACAGCACTCTACCAAGGGCAACAGTCAATACTTATTTTTTGAGACAATGAAACTCTGTCTTGAAAAAAAAAAATCTAAAACTAAAGAAAATAAAATACCAGTTACAATCTCCCTCTATGAACACTAAAGTTCTGACACTCAACAGTGAAATTTCCAGTAACCCCTCGGCGCCAATAGCTCAGCAGCTAGGGCAGCTGGCAGGTCAGAACCCAGCCCAGGCCTGCTAAACAACAATGACAACTGCAACACAAAATAACCGGGCGTTGTAATGGGTGCCTGTAGTCCCAGCTACTTGGAAAGCTGAGGCAAGAGAATTGCTTAAGCCCAAGAATTTGAGGTTGCTGTGAGCTGTGATGCCACAGCACTCTACCGAGGGTGACATAGTGAGACACTGTCTTGAAAAAAAAAAAAAAAAGAAATTTCCAGTAACAAGGGCCTTTACTCCTGTAGGGGAGATGATCCTGTAAATAAGAGTTTAGTTCTAAGTCAGTTAAAACTAAATATGAGGTAAAATGATATATAATATTGATGCAATGTAATGTCAAGCTTGGTGATAAGTGTTTTATATGTACCAACACATTTAATTTTCAAAACCCAATAAACATATGCTATATAAGGACCATTTTACAGATAAGAAACTGAGTCCAAAAAAATGTAAATATGAAACTAATTTATAGCTTTCATAGGAAAGCTGTAGCCCAGTTTTAGCCCAGTAATATGGGGAGAGGGGAGAGGGAGGGAAAAGGAGGGAGGAGGGTGGGTGGAGGGAGGGTGATTGGCAAGATCACACCCATGGTTCATCCTATAAGGATACATGTGAATCTCTCTAAATGTAGAATATAAATGTCTTAACACAATAACTAAGAAAAAGACATGAAGGCTCTGTTAGCCAGTTGGATGAAAGTATTTCAAATTGTATACAGAAACAATACACTGTACCCCTTGATAGTATTTATGTACACTGCCTTTTTTTCATTAAAAAAAAAAAAATTAAAGCCAAAAAAACTCCAAAAAAAAAAAAAAGAGTAAATAACTGCCCAAAAGTTACATTAGGTCAGGGTCTGAAACAGAATTTGAGTCCAACTTGTTTTTTAAATATGTAAAATATACTAAATAAATATTTATTATGGAGAATAATTTTTTCAGATTAATATGAAGGTACAAATGTTTATGTTATATTGTTTTCATTTCTAACATAAAGCTCAAGTTGCAGTTGCGCCCTTGACCCAGGGATGTGCCTGAACACCCTCGGACTGTGCACATTAGGTAAGATCCCGCCAATCATCCTCCCTACTTTCCCTCCTCAGCCTCCTCTCTCCTCCCCCTCACTAGAATATACTTGTGTTTTTCTTTCATGTAGTTATGTTGTTGTTTATATGTTGGTTTCATACTAGTATTGAGTACACTGGATACTTGTTTTTCCATTCTTGCAACACTTTACTGAGAATAATGTGTTTTGGCTCCATCCAGGTAAATATAAAGATGTAAAGTCTTCATCTTCTCTTATGGCTGAATACTATTCCATGGTATACATATACCACAGTCTGTTAATCTATTCATGGGTTGATGGGCACTTGGGTTGCTTCCACACCTGATGATTATGAATTGGGCTTCAATAAACATTTTGGTCGGATGTCAAATTCTTGCTCTTTACCACTATCAATGTTATTTGATAGTTGCCAGGGCTGTTCAACAGATGTTGAAGTTAAAAAAGGATGGCCATGTGACTTGGTTCGACCAGTGATATATAAACAGCACTAATGTGTTAATTTCCAATGATGACTCTAGAATCCAGGGTGCAATTCACCACCTAGGTGATCATGGAAGCTGCCACTTCCAGGGTCCTTGAATAGTTACAATGAGCAGAAGCTTCCAGCAATCAGTATTGAACTGTAGTGTAGGTGATAATTAAAAATCCATTATGTTAAACCTACTGAGATTTTGGGATTATTTCTCACTACCACAAAACCAGCCTATTCTGACAAAGATACACAGCCTACACACCATGAAAGATTACTTAATCCAGTTTTGACAGGGATGCAGGATGAGTATGATTTATCTAAGGCAGAACACAAGAGAAAAAAGTACAAGTAAAGATCCAAAAGCAAAGAATGAATGAAGCTCTTGAGAATTTCAAGTGGTTAAAAGGACTAAAGATATTTACTTGGGATAAATCCATAAAATGCACAATTAGTCACATAAAATTTGATTTGTTTGAGGACTGATTTATTTCTAAAATCCATTTTTTAAAGTCATGGCAAATAAAGAGGTCTAAATGACTTATTAGTTTATTTATTTATGGATATCACTTTCGTTAAGAAAAGTGTTGAGAGCCAAACTCTTTTTCCCCCAGTGTCACAGACTCACACAACAAAATGTTTTAGTCAAAATAGTTTTAGACAGGTTGCTAGTGGCTGAGGGCCACTACAAGGTCTCCTGATTCTCAGAGCATTTCTTACCACTTTCTCATTCTACTCTTTATGTTTCTTTTAAATTTGTAAGTAGGCAAGGGTAATTTGAGAGCACATTAGTTGATGAATGGATTCACATATTGTTAAAGTGTTTGTTGAGCACATTACAGATGGGTCCAATTTCTCAATGCTTCATCACTCGCAGGCTTTGAGTCCCAAGCTGTAGAATAATTCCTATTAGGAAAGCATTTTGAAATTACTTGTCATCTTATGTGACAAATAATGGTGTTGTAAGAATTGCACTATTTCCAAATTTTACTTACGTATCATATACCTCTTAATGAAAACCCTTATTATGTTTCTTAAGATAGGCATCTGCTACTAATTTTTATACAAGACCAGCATTTCTTTCTCAATTGCTAGAAATCATCTATGAATAATTTAGAAAACTTTGCCAAGATAAACTACCTTTACTGAAGAAACTTTGCTTTGAAATGAGGTCACTCACAGCAAATTGCATTGGAAAGAAGTGACAGATGTGTGTATTTACATCAAAACGGTTGCTATATACACGCAATGAAAAGCTTCAGGACCTCCTTATGCAGCAGTGAACTCAGAGGCAGAAAGTTTTGTTGAAATCTACATTTGAGTCAGAATTCGAATCTATCCTTATGTGCAAACCCAGCTCTGTAATGGCCTATATTCTGCCATTGCCTTCCTGGAGAATTAAAGAATTGATGAGATATTGAGGAAAGTTCTGCAAGATGAAAAAAAAGTCCATAAAGTGGAGAGAGTTTCTATGAATATAGAAATTTTCTCACTGTGGGTTTCTTGTGAGTATCTCTTATCCCCACAGATAATGGAAAACTTTTATGTATTCTTTCTCTGTGTGTGTGTGTGTTGCTTATTAATCTCCCTTGCCCTCACCCCCCTTCCCCAGACCCACACATATACACACTACCTTTTGCATTTTGCACATCACAAAAGAATTTTATTCGATCACATCTCCTTTACAGAGAAGTGTCTTCAAACAATTCTTAATTTACCCATCTGGTCATGCAATGTGTCTAAAAGCCCGCGTGGTTCATTTTTCATCACTTTGACAGATTCTCTTTGGTTTCGGCTGACTTTCTTCTCCTCAGTCAGCATTTCTCCTTACCCAAGCGTGAACGCTGGCCGGGGACAAAACTGTGACGGCAGCCAATGCAGAGCAGCCTTCAATTCTTTCTTGAAAAGGGGGCTTGATAGAAGAAATTTTAAAATGCTCACATCTTTTAGTATACAGTGTGAAATGACCCGTTTCTGGTCATTGTGCTTTTGAATGTAGTCTCCAGAGCCACATTGCTATGGAAAACAAAGTTCATAAATAATGTGTGCCTCATTTCCTTGCATCTCAGCGGACACGAGAAAAAATGGAATACAATATCCTCAGTGTGAGAAAAGAGAAAGCCTGGTATCCCTACCCCGAAATTCCAAGATTTGAAAGTATTTATCTAAGAAGAATCTTTTCTCATCTATTCTTTGTCCTTTTCTGCCCTGGTTCTTCCTGATAAGATGACCAACATGTCACCCTGGACAGCTAGCTCTGTGTGAAGTGAGCCTTCCACACAAACACCAATACTGTATGATTCCACAGACATGCTGTACTCAGAATAGTCCAAAATCACATAAATAGGAAGTAGAATGGTTGTTGCCAGGGACAGGAGATGGGGAGTTAGGAGTTACTGTTTAATGAGTACAGAGTTTCAGTTTTGAAGATAGAAGAGTTCTGGAGATGGACATTGTGAGGGTTGCACAACAATGTGAATGTACTCAATACCACAGAATTGTACACTTAAAAATGCCTAAGACAGGTTCAGCGCACATAGCACAGAGGTTACAGCACCAGCCACATACACCAAGGCTGGTGGGTTCAAACCCAGCTGGGCCAGCTAAACAACAATGACAACTGCAACAGAAAATAGCCAGGCTACTTTCTGAGGTGGATGTCTGTAGTCCCAGCTACTTGGGAGGCTGAGGCAAGAGAATCACTTAGGCCCAAGAGTTGGAGATTGCTGTGATCTATGTTGCCATGACACTCAACTAAGGGCAACATAGTGAGACTCTGTCTAAAAAAAAAAAAAAAAAAAAAAATCCATACATAGTATATTGAATACTGACCAAATCACAAAATCTTTCTCTGCATTTTGACTAGTTAAAGAGTCCCCTAAGGAAAGATGCTAAACACAAATTTTGGTGTTAAATAATTGTATTTTGTAAAAAAAAAAAATTCTTTTTTACTTAACTATGGTACTTTGCTCTGAGTTTCATCTGTATGGATTTAAAATAAAATAAAAATAATTGTAAAGTATCAGGATAAAGATCAGTACATGTTAAAGGTATATACTTTGTATGTTAAGTAAATGAGTTTTTTGAACAGAAAAGATGACTATAAAGAACATTATCATTCTTTTTACTTACTAGTATTTGAACCACTCCCCTCTGTGGGGGAATCACATACTTTGAGGTCTTAGAAGACTCAGAATCCCACTCAAGAAACTGAAGACTTTAAGTAATTCCCCAATTTCCCTTGCAAGTAGGTTAATGTGGCCTGGGTTTTACCAAACGAACACATTAGCTTCATCTTTGAATAGGAAAGTAGTGACATGAGGAATTAGGGATAAGGGAAGACTCCACAATATAAACAGTATTTGGAACAACATGAGAATCCTAGGCAAGAAAAGAAAACTACTCAAATATGAATACATGATATCTTTCCTGAAAAGGTAGGGATGTTAAGAGGTGGGACTGAGAGCCCAAAGAACAGAGCCAAAGGTTATGAATAATTACCCCAAACCTGAGATCTAAGTAATCTTCAAGCATTTGCTCTGCTGGAGTTCAGAATTCTCACCAAGCAATGACTCCCTTATGCTTCCTGTCCTTCTCCCCCTACTTTTAGCAGAATGTTTATAGCAGATAGCCCATGTCTGTTCCATCCTTACATACTGGGCACTGAGAGCAGGGGACAGATGATCTGTCTCTTTGGTATCAGAGGTCTACAAATCGAGGGGATGCATGCTGGACTTAAGTAATGACATCGATGAATTCCATCCATACTCGGACTTGGCTTAATGCCATTCTCAAATTTGAGTGGATGAGAAGAAACTTTGGGAGACATTGGTTGAAAGTGGATATATTTGCATGTAGGAATGAATGACTCAAACTATGGAAGGCACTCATCTCTGCCTTCTGGTGTTCAAGCTCTTGTTTAATCCCTTTGATCTGAGTGTGGGCTGACTCTGACAGAATATGGCAGAAGACAGGGAATAATATGAGGTTAAAAAAATACTGAGAACCAAGGCTCCAACTCTCATGCTCTCTCACTCTCCTCCTTGCTCCTTATGAGAAAAACTAACTACCATGTTGTAAGCGGCCTATGGAGAGTTTCACATGGTGAGGAATGGAGAAAGGTCCCCAACCAACTTACAACAAAAAAATAAGATTCTCAGTCCAACATCCTGAGAGGAATTTGATTTTTCCATTAATGAGTGAGCTTAGAATTGGTTCTTCTCCCAGATGAGACTCCAGATGAAATCACACCCCCAGCCAATAGTTTTGAATACAACTTCATGGGAAATCTTGAGCTAGAGATACCCAGCTAAATCATACTCACATTCCCGACCCAGAATAACTATGAGAAAATAAATGATTCTTGTTTTAAGTCTCTAAGTTTTGGAGTAATTTGCTACACAATTAAAGATGAATAATATGCATCTCCAGTCAATGCAGTCCATTTTATTACGTAATACCTAAAAATCAAAATATGTTTGGCTTGTGCCTATAAACTTAGCTCTCTAGGAGGCTGAGGCAGGTGGATGGCCTAAGCTTAGGAGTTCGAGACCAGCCTGAGCTAGAGAGAGACCTCATCTCTAAAAAAATATCTGGGTGTTCTGACAGGCGCCTGTAGTCCCAGCTACTCAGGAGGCTGAGGCAAGAGGATTGTTTGACTCTAAGAGGTTGAGGTTTCTGTGAGCTATGACAGTATGGCACTCCACCGAGGGTGACAAAGTGAGAGTCTGTCTCAAATAAATAAATAAATAAATAAATTTGTGAGAAATAACATTTACTTACTATTTAGAAACATGCAGATAACATAGTTGAAAATGGTTGCACCTGTATCTCAGGTCTAGTGAGCAGAAAGGGGTAAGACAAGGATACTGCATTTTCATTAAAATATGACTTTGAAAGGTTTGCCTCACACTTCTGTAAACCTCTTCCAGAAAAACCCCTCTTCTGTGCCTCTGAGGAGCCAAAGCTTCCTTTTAAGATCTCAAAATTGCATAGCATTGTATATATTAGCAGCCTATCCAAACACCTTGCCTCTATAATTCTCTTATTTCTGAAGGTGAGAAAAGTACAGATTTTGACATTGTTCCAAAAGGAACAAAAAAAAGGACTTGCCAAGAAAAAGATTCTATAACTCTTTTGTCAGGAGTCAAAATATAAGAAGTCAAATATTAAAAATTTAAATCATTTGAGTCGTCTAACATTTAATGAATTTGCAAAAAAAAAAATATGGAACATGTATAAAACTCTAGAAATTGGCATTCGTAAACTAAAACATTAAAAAATCAATTTAATTTAATGCTGAGCTGATGGGGTCTTGCTTGATTTAACTTCTTTCATTTCTTTCATTAAAAAGTCATATGGATTTCTTGCTTTTTTCCTTTTGAATAATAGCTTACATCTATAGACATGTCAAAAACACACAAGTCAAGAGAAACACAAGGCCCAGAGGACAGATGAAATTCTCCGATTCAAAGGAACTGAATTTTAAAACCACTACTTACCTTCTTGGGGTTATATGGACTTACTTAAGCTAATTAAAAACCACTTGTGGAGTAAAAATAGCAATAACCATGTACCTCGGAAGGCTGTGTTAGGACTAACAAATAAAATGGATCATAAAGCACTTAACCAAACAGAACCAAAAGGGTTAGAACTCTAAACTACGCTAACAATGTTTCTGCGTCCTCATTTAACCCCTAGAAATTGAAAAACATTGACTACAGACCTAAGAGCATAGAGATGGAAATAACTGGCTGGCAATTTCCAGAGCAAATCTCTCTCCTTGAAAGACGTGTCAAAGGTTTACCACTCGAATATAATTAAAATGAAAAAAAAAAGCTTCCCAGACAGAAGGATGGCAAGTAATGAAAATAAAAACTACAATAACCCAGCACTGCTATGATTTGTGGAGGTCTTACTATATGCCAAACCCTGCACTCAGTACATTACTTCCATTATTTATATACTTATTATGACACTCCCACTAATTGAGTATATTTATACCTATTTTATAAAAGGACACTTAATTATAAATAGGCCATACAGTAAGTAGTTGAGCCAAACAAGTCCAAACAGGATTTTTGAGTTTAAAAATCTGATAGTGAAGAAAGCACAGCACTGGGGATATAAATGTCCGAAGGGGGAAATGTTCCTTATTGAAAATCATACTGAACACTCTTTATGGTGTCTGCTGTGCACGGGCTCTACTAAGGGAATCAAGCAAACATTTCACATCTAGTGATAATGCTGCACTCTGGCCACAATGACAGGACAGTCATCCACTGGCTGGCATTGTCCATGTCTCTCTCTACATCATTTGATCTGGGATTATGTAAAGAATTTGACAAGCAAAAGTAAACAGAAGCAGAAAAGAGCAGACTCAAATAGCACAGCTAATTTCAAATTACAGTAGAACTTCCATAACTGATCACCTCCCTACATTGACCACCTCCTTAAGTTGACCTAATTTTTATAGAATAGACATGTATCACATGAATGTGTCAGTATGTGGCCTAATTCCTTATGTTGACCACCTCAATGTGTTAACCAGTTTGTTATAGTCCCGTGGGTGGTCAACTTACAGAGGTTCTACTATAATGGCAAATCCTTGAAATGAAGACCAAACCCTCTACTTCTGGGAATCATGGCTCTACATGTCTAAGCTCTACTATGTGATTCTCTGTTTTCCTAAATCTGGGATGTTCAGCTCTCCTTGAGTATGGGTTGTATGTGCTCTTGAAAGCATCTTAGACCAGGCACAGTGGCTCACACCTGTAATCCTAGCACTTTGGGAGACTGAGATGGGAGGATCACTTCAACCCAGGAGTTTGACCTTGCTGTGAACTATGATGACACCACTCCACTCTACCCAGGGTGACAAAGAGAGACTCTGCATTTGAAAAAATAAATAAACAAAAGAAGAAGAAGTAAAAAGAAGAGAAAAGTAAAGAAAAACAATTATCTTAGGCCAGGGCCACTTTCCCAGAAAAACATGCTATGCAGCAGAGATTTCTGTGTAAGACATTTACTGAAAAGTGCTACAGGAAATAAGATCTCCAAAGAAATGAGAGAAGCAAGATTGGGCAGAACAAGAAGCTGAACTGCAATACAGTTGTACTGAGGCCTCAGCCAATCCCATGAGGAGCTCTGGAGTTGAGATAGTCCTTCAGGGATTGGTTGCATTGAAGCAAAAGAACCTAGGCCTTTATGTCCCCTACATGGACGAGTTATTAGGCAAAAGCTTTCCCATAGAGGGGAAGCAACTTGGGTGAAATAGCTCCCATTGGCTGTGCGCTATCAGCAACACAAGCTCCTAGCAGCCAGGGAATGAGGGCCTAAATCCTGAAAGGAACAACAAGGAAGGCACCACAGCATTCACTACACTCTTCTCTTGCATGTACAGGTCTACTCGCATCCTGTAGTAAGTTCACCCTGCCTGGGAAGAACTCTTGCAGAAGTTTAGTTGGTCTGTTTTTGGAGAAGCTTAGAAAAGAACAAATTATAAAATGACCATTGCAGTCACTGTTGAGACTATGGCTGGTACTCATCTTGTCACCTACTACAAATATTACCTCTTGAGAGAACATAGACCCTCATCCTGAGAAATCTGAGCCCCTAGACACCAGGCCGTTTTCAGCCCATGGATGCTGTGCTAGCACATTCATCATTAAAACTGAGCAGGAGAGTGTTAAGCGATGCCCCAGCGGATAATCTGAGTGTTAGAGCTGTTCTTCCCTGCTGCTATCAGCTGCTCTAACTCACCTCAATGATCAAGGTTAATTTTCCTTGTCAATATGTTGGTTTGTCTTCTTGTCTACTGGTTTCTTAACACAAGAAGTCTAAAGTGGCCAAATGGTAGCTATAATTGAATGTTTAAAGGCACTCTATTTGTGTCCTAGATTTGCAGGAACTGGGGACACAAATCATTCAAGTGAATCATGGAGAATTAGAATAAACAGAGTTATTTCTACTGTACATAACACATACTGGAGAATAGTGCCTTATCCTCAGAGGGTTCCATTTGTAAGCTGGCATCTCAGGTAAGCATTTATTCCATCACTCTATTAGGCCAAGACATTCTGTGCAGCATGGTATACTAAGGACAATTGGATTCCATGATCATGTGCCCACTGTCTCTCTGACTATAAAGTGAGCCTTTTTGTCTGAGGTGATCTGCTGGTAGATCAAACACCATATAAGCCCTTAGTAAGTCCCTGCAAACAAGAAAAGTAATTCCATACTTAGAATATATGTCATCTCCAGTTAAGATGAATAGCGTCCCTCCCTCTTTGGAAAGAGTTCAGTGTAATAAACCTGCCAACGATTAGCTTTTTGGTCTCCTAAAAAGATACTGCTAGATTAAAGGCTGAGTGTTGGCCTCTGTCACTAACATATTGACATTCAGCAGCAAGAGTAACTGGATCATGAGTGAACGGCAGCCCATGCTTTGGGGCCCACACATAGCCAGGGGGTGACATCGACTGGCGGCCATTCCACCCACTTGGCTATTACTATCTCTTTGATAGTGAACTTTCCCTAGAGGGCATTAACATAAAACTAACAACCTTCACACTTTGTGCCAACTTACCCATCTCAGATCTCCACAAGCCATTCACCATTGCCGGAACCTGATCATCTCTTTACTGGAGGCCATTTCTCTGGCTGCACATGTGCTAACTAACCGTCATAGAGTTTTACCTTCACTGCAGTCTTTTAGGGTCACTCCAGATTGGAGTCGTAATGAAGCAGCAGTCTATTTTCAACTTGCATCCACAGACCAAGCTGACTTATCCATAAACTGAGCTAGGCTTTTTCTTTCACAATTAGCTGGTCATAAAAGATCCTCTGTGTGGCTGAGGGATTTATGCCAGTGTGACATGGGGTTCTGGGGTTATTTGTTCCTTCTGGCCCTGCTTGTGCTTGATCTTAGAGGTACTGCTTCCATCTTTTGACAAATTGTTGCTGAACCTGTCCAGCCATGACTTGATGGATCTGAGCAAACCCAGACCATGATGAGCAGACTTGACACAAGTTCAAGCACTCTGTCCCTACCAAGACCCAGTAGCATGCCAGGTGCTATTTTGGAAGGGTGTATTATTCTCTGCTACACACGGCCCTTCAGAGTTGTCCCACACTGAGGCAAAGTAGTTAGGCACTTTTACCACCACATCAACCAGCTAAAAGATGCAGGGAGGAGATGTAATCATGAATGATATAGATCCCTCCTGCTAAGGGCAGTTCCTAGGGAGGGGACTCAGCATGAGGCATAGGCAGCCAACACTCCCAGAAGCTAGGGAAACGTCACACTCAGTTCTGTGAAGGTAAATGTTGGCCATTTCACTTGAAACAGCTTGAATCAGGCTATTTCTTTACTACAAAATTAGCCTTACTAAAACCAAAATGTAGAATTTACTGTTTGTATTTGCAATCTGGATCAAAAAAAAAAAAAAAAAAACTTGGGATATTCCCAATTCAGAAAGAAAAAGGGAAGATTTTGAAAACTGGTGTTTCAATGCTTTGCTCAACAATGCTGACTCTTTAGCCTAAGGTACATGCAAGGAATTAAACAGCAGTATGATAGTCTGAACTCGGTATTGTGAGCTTTTCAAGTTAGTGGTAGAAATAATATTTTTATAACTGCAGTTATGCTTCTATAGGCTTATTCTTGAAATTTATCCTAATGGCTAAGAATTTATACTTAAAATGTTATGATATGAACAATCACAACTTAAGTTCTATTTCAGGGGGTTATTTTGAAACTCAAAACTCTCCAGAGACAGTACTCTGCCTAGGCTTCAGGGCCTAAGGCCAGTGCACTAAAGCCTAATATTCAAAAACAATTACAAAATAAAACGCGATCTGCAACAAGATTCTTATAACAAAAGCAGTGTCTTAAAAGGAATCACTTAAGGGCCTGAAAGCAGTAAGAAACAGGGATACATTTTCTGAGTGTTAAGAAAGGTGGGATGAAGTGTAAACAAAGTTCTTTCCTCCTCTCCCATCTTACCCTTTCCTCAACTTCAAGGCACAACTATTTTATCTGACTTTCTTGATGTTCCTTTTAGCACCTTACACAGCCTTCCACTGGCATTTACCTTGGAATTTTAATACCTTATTTAAACGTCTGCCTTTTTATGCACTTAGTACTCTGCATCTTTCTAAAGCATCGTACTTGTTAAATTTATCCTCGACAGAGGAATGACTGAATAAATGAAGACATCAATACAAGGAGCTCATTACCCTGGAGGAACTACCCTGGTTCTCTTGGTGCTTTAAAAATGGCATCTAGAATGTCCTCAAAGTCTTCCTTAGAATGAAACATTGAGAACTGAAGAAGCAAAACAATTTTTCATAACCAGTTGCTAACTTGAATTTTCATCAGGACTATTTTACTTCTCTGACTTTATATCAGATATAAGGATGGCAGCCTGATGGGTGGTGAGAATCACACCCCTGTTCCGTCCTACTGCGAGGACAGCAGCCATGCTAAAACAGGGCAACCCTGGAAACATGTGGTGCAGATTCTTCACGTGGAACCATTTTTCAGGTAGGTGTCCACGTTCTGAGTGTTCTCACTCCCATCCTGCTGTGATAAGTATACAGGATGGTGATGTATACAGGATGATGACGTATACAGGATGGTAATGTATACAGGATGGTGACGTATACAGGATGCTGACGTATACAGGATGATGACGTATGCAGGATGGTGATGTATACAGTATGACAACGTATACAGGATGGTGACGTATACAGGATGGTGACGTATACAGCATGACGATGCATACAGGATGACAATGTATACAGAATGGTGACGTATACAGGATGGTGACGTATATAGGATGCTGACGTATACAGGATGATGACGTATGCAGGATGGTGATGTATACAGTATGACAACGTATACAGGATGGTGACGTATACAGGATGGTGACGTATACAGCATGACGATGCATACAGGATGACAATGTATACA
>CAUYQV010050882.1:0-12249 GCA_963574575.1 Galagoides demidoff
AACCTCCAACTCCTGGGCTCAAGTGAGTCTCCTGCCTCCGCCTCCCAAGTAGCTGGGACCACAGGCGCCTGCCACAACGCCTGGCCATTTTTTGGTTGCAGCCATCATTGTTGTTTGGCGGGCCTGGGCTGGGGATTCGAACCCGCCACCTTAGGTGTACGTGTCTGGCGCCTTAGCCGATTGAGCCACAGGCGCCGAGCCTCAGTGTTTTATTATTAAAAATTGTAAGTGCATGGTAAAGTTGGAAGAGTTCTACAGTGGACACCTGTACACACCCGCATCCCAGATCCCCCCTGGTCCTGACCTCTGACATCTCTGCCCTGCTCAGTGGCGCCTGGCACGCATGCAACAAATCTTTGTTGTATGAAAGGGGTTCCTGCCCTTCCACCTCTGTGAAAATAAAGATAAGAAGAGTGAGTAATGTGCATCTCAGTGTGATTTGTGAGGGTGGTAAACTGGGAACAGCTTAAACCCCTGTAATAAGGGGCCGGAGAAGTAAATCCCGCACGATGGGATTTAGAAACTGCCATCCTTAACAGCGACGGTGCAGATCTGCGTGTCCTGACGTGCAAGAGGTTTCTGGATGGTGTCCTATTGGAAACAGAACTCAAGAAAAACCGGGTGTCCCATGACACTCCTTTTTGTAAAATTAAAAAGCCAATCAATGTTCAGTAAGGCCTATCGTGTGCTGGGCACTATTCTAAGTGCGGTACACAGATCAATGAGTTTTAATCCTATGACCCTAACAGGTAGATGCTCATTATCCTCATTTGACAGGTGAGGACGCTGGGGCATAGAGAGGGCAGGTCCTTTTCTTAGAATCACACAGTTAATTCCACAGGCAAGTAAGTGCCTTGGAAGTCACAAACTATAACAGGGGTACTGCGGAGAGATAGGACTTAGCATAATTTTGGATTCACTTTCCCTTTTGCTTCGATCACGTTTCATTTTGTCTTCAGGGATGGTGTCTCAATCGTGTGTGTGCACATATATACATATATCTGTTTTTTAATGGAAAATCACTTCTCAAGTGGAGAAGCACAGTTAGTCTTGGAAGGCCAAGTCTGCTCCCCCACTTGGCCTCCTCCCCACAAAGCCTTCCTCGACAGATGTCCCCTCGCGGTGGGAGCCAACTCGACATTTTAGAATCATGCGACGAGGTGAGAAATAAAAAGCCCCAGTAACCTTTGTCAGAGCCGGATAACTGGATCCCCAGGTCCCGGAGGAGCTGCTCTGTTTCCACCAGCCAGGACAGAGAGAGGCCCAGGATGTCCAGCGCCACCTTCTGGAGCTCGGAGACAGGTGGGCTCACCTGCAGGTGCTGGAGCAGGTCGACCTCCTTCTTGAGGTTGCCGCTGCAGCAGGACATCTTCATGCAAGCCTGGAAAGAGGGCAGGTGGTGAGAAGCCCGGTCCCCGTGCACAGAGACGCCCCTGACACCATCGGCAAGGGACGGCCGTCTCCGCTTTGCCCCAAAGCAGGCAGCATCCCGTGTTGGCTGCCCGGGTATGGCTGGGTTTTCTTCAGGGGAGGGGCAGATTTTACGTGTTTTTTTTTTTTTTGCACTTCGGATGATCAAAGTGAACCCACTTTTAGGAATATGCAATCTCAAAGCTAAACTACCATTTACAATTTGGCCAAAAGCAGAGCCAAAGGTGGCTACTTCTAGTCATCAAAATTCCTGCTAATATCAACATACAGGCTGGCCAGAAAGCATGGTTTCTTTCTTTTGTGTGTGTGTGTGACAGTGTTTCACTCTGTTACCCTGGGTAGAGTGCCGTGGCGTCATAGCTCACAGCAACCTCAAACTCTTGGGCTTAAGCGATCCTCTTGCCTCAATGTTTTCATTTTTTGGTAGAGATGTGGTCTCGCCCTTGCTCAGGCTGGTCTGGAACCCATGACTTCAAGCATTCTGCCCGCCTCGGCCTCCCAGAGTGCTAGGAGTACAGGCATGAGCCACTGCACCTGGCTAAAGTGTGCTTTCTTGATCGGAAAGGGTGCCGGCATTTGTACAAACTCTCCAAATAGAAGCTGCTGATTTCCAGACATAATGGAAGCAGCTGCCAGCTCTGGTCAGCTGTGCTCTAGTTCAAGGGCCACCAGGCATGGTGGGACCCTCCCTCCAGTCCCTGCTCCTCACTGCCAGAGGCAAGAGGGGTAGGAACAGGCCTCTTGCTGGGCCAAAAGAGAAAACGCAGGCAAAGAGCAGGAATATTTCTTTGGTTTCTCTGGAAATAGCATAGGAGATTATTATGCTTGTTATTTGCCGAGCTGAGGACCACCCCAAGTCAGTACTTGAAGGTACTCAGGCACCAAGGTGGGAGGCTTTCCGTGGGATCCTTTGCTTTCTCTTCTCCAACAAGAGAAAAAGTAGATAGAAAGCTGAATATTTCTGCCCAACTTGCTCCAAGAAAACTGGACAATTTCCCAAATTAAGAGACACAAAGATCGGACAAAGGGACCCTTTGTGGAAGGCGTGAGTAGTGGCCACCTGGCAGCTGTCTAGAGAAGTCTTCAGCTTCTTAATGTCCTCGGCGGTCTGCTCCCGTTTGCAGCTGCAGAGCTGGGTCTCCTTCTGCAGGGCCCACTTTTTCTGCTGAAAGTGCATGTTGTCCTCGGTGACCTGGGCGATTTTCTCTATTAGCTGGTGAAAAAAGAAAAAGATGAAAAAAAATAAAAGATATAGTCACAGGGTGACTCTGGAAGAAGGGGAACCGGAGAGGGGTAACTTGAGTGCCAGTCTCAGCAGGGGAGGAGGGAGGTCCTGATGTGCTTTGAAGGGGAACACTGGGTCCTATCACTAGGACGCGTCCCAGGATCAGAGATTATTTTTAAGAACCAAAGGCCCGTATTGTTGCTGTAACTGGACTCTCTGCACTGTGGCAGTGATTCAGAGCACCGAGCTGGATGCTACGAGCTCACAAAACAGGTCAGCCTCTCCTGCCTCTGATGAGAGCAGCCCAGGGGTGTTTTCTTAGCTGTGCTTTGACACAGAGCACAGTTGGCGAGAGGGATGTGGAGAATAACAAGCCCATGATCACAACCAGAAGCCCGCCCTCAGTGCCACCGTCCTCTGTCCTCTTTGGAAGGAGCACACCAGAACCCGCTGACTGTGAAGACGCGGCCGCCACCCTCCCAGTGCTGACGGAGGCACAGAAGTGAGCCCACATGCTTTAATTTGATTTTTGCAGAATCATTTCAAGGGAGTTTAACTGGCTTTTACTTTAAAAGCCAGGAAATCCCATAAAATCAAAACAAATCTTTATGGTGTAGCAACAGTGTGAAAAATAAGCACCACCAACAAAACCAGAAACATATGCTCCCAGGGTCTGGAATCCAGATCCTCAGAGAAGAACGTGAAAGATGCCCGTGGTGGCGAGAAAGACATTTGCACCTGCTGGTCGGTGATGGGCTTGTCCTGGAGCGGCTTTGCCCGTCCGAAGGCGGCCTTGATGACTTGACTTCTGAAATGTTCCAGCTGGAGTACAAAAGGAGGGCGACAGGGTCAGCGGGGGCAGTGGGAGCTGGCAGGTGGGGGGGGCAGTGCGTCCCTCTCGGGGTGCAGGAGAAACCACTTGGAAGGGTTCGCACGCCTGAAGGATTGATCTGTGTTGTCAAGAATCTTCACCACTCACTGGAGGTGACAGTGAAACAAACAAACAAAAAAAGACAGAAGAAAAAGGAACAGCAGGCTTTAATTACTTTTTAGGCCTGCCTGCCTAACCCAACGGCTGCCTGTGGTCAGCGCACACACATGTCTCAAACCCTCAGAAGAGTCACTCGCTGCCAATTATCCAATGGGGAGTCTGGGGCCGAGAGCGTTCTTCCATAATTGCTAAGTTGGCACCAGGCTGTGAGATAAATATTGAGGCTGTCAGCCTAAGTAAATTGTGTAGTCAGCAAGGGAGCCTGGGGAGAGGAGAAGGCTCTCGCCTTCCCCTCCGTGTCCCAGCCCATCAGTGTCCTGAAGGCCATGTCTACTGCATCGTCTCCGTCTTCCTAGAGCCCAGGACGGTGCCTGGCACAGAGAAGCTCTCAGCAAACATTCACTGAGCGCTGAACACAGAGGCACCAGGAAGAGTCAGTGTGCTCTGCTTCAGCCCAGGCAGCTTTCATGGAGCATCTCCTGGGTGCTGGTGTTGTCAGATTAAGGCTGGAGAAATAACACAGTCACACTAGGTCGGACTTACAGAATTACAAGTCCCAGGTGCCCTGTATTCCATCAGGAGTTAGAGGCAAAAGAACCTGACTTTCTCTAGGACTTTACTAACATGTCGGCCCTTGGCTGGGCCTTTTGGCCACCAGCAATTATGGTTGTTGAACCTAAAGGGCCACTGAGTCAATGTGGGAGTCAAGGGGGCCCAAGACACAGGAGTTTACTGCACTTGGGGGAGTTCTAGTGGTAGATGTCATTAAGGACAGCAATGCAGCCACCCTGCCTGGAGCAGACCAGGTGATGCCAGGCCCTCCAAGCTGCTCTCTGGTTTCATAGCCATAGGGGAGTCCCTGCTCACCTGTGGAACTGGCTGGGCAGAGGAAGCCCTGTGAGTGATGGTCCCACTGCCACCAAAGGCTCTCTATCAGCATGACTGCTCGGGGTAAAGGGACAGGTCCTCTTGGACCATAGCCTTGGCCTTGGCGTCACTCATCAGGGAAGGGCAGAGTGTTTGCCAGGGGTGTCAGCCCTGGAGATACAGTAGTAGGAAGGCCCTGGGTGGCAGAGAGAGGGCTTATCCTGTTCCTCTGTGTCAAGATCTGGAGGAGTCTCCTGGACGACGTCTGCCCTGAGCTATCATGATGAGCCCAGCTCTTGGGCAAAGGGCACAGGTTGGGCCCTCAAAGCAGGTGTGTATTAGGGGTACAGAATGCAGGGAAGATGCGGAGGGAGCCTGGGGCACAAGGAGAGACCCATACTGCCAGGCTCTCTGCTCTTGATAAGGGGCTGGCGCCCCACAGAGAAATGACACTGGGGTGACAGGGTGGACATTGGAATTTCAGTGTGTGGGGACAGAGCCCTACTCAGTAATTCCTGGTTAAGGCCTGATGGTAGCCCAAGAAAGGGCTTTGGGAGCTGGGCTGGGTGGTGTGGTTTACAGACTGTGATGAGTGACATGGTGGGCCCTCCCTCCCAGAAATTAAGGTTACAAACACACAGACATGCAAAGCATTCTGTGGACCCCCTGGAGCCGTGGTTGCCAGGAGAGGCGCCCTGGTGCAGGAGACCAAGGTGGGCCGCCCTTGCTGGGCCATATTCAGGAGGGTCACGCCGTCCCATCTTAGTTTCCTGTTTGCTCTCCCTTAGCCTCGGGTGGAGTCTTGTCCACAAGTTCTGGCCCTCATGACTGCACCACGTGTAACAGGAAGGGCCACTGGACTGTCCCGGGCCAGAGCATCCAAAAAGTGGTGCCTGCCGACAGCAGAGTCAGAGCGGCCCACCACCCTGGCAGAGACTTCTCCATCAAGCAGGCTCTTTTAGACACCCCGGGGCTTTACTTTATTAAAAAAAAGCAGCACTTCCTTATGGACGCTGACTGTGACATCTTCTGGGGCCCAGGAGGAAGGAAGACTGTGGCAAATTTAAGGACAAAAAATGTCAGGGAGAAAATATTAGAAACACCATGAGGGTGATGGAGCTCGGTTAAGTGGGGCAGGCACCGAGCCTCCGGCCGGGGAAGCCACTTTAGTGAAGTCCGCAGGGACAAGAAGCATAGAGAGCTGTGCCCAGGACATAAATGAGAGAATCACACTATGGCTGTCCTCCCCCTTGGGCCCCGTTCCTCCTGTCTCACCCTCACCGCTGCTGCTTGGGTGCAGAGAATCACCAGGGTACGTGGGTCGGTGGAGGGGGCTCTGGAACATGCCTACCTGACCCACTGCCCTTTCCAAATTGCCTTTAATAAGGCTCTCTCTGTTCCCCATTTCTTGCAGCTGAAGCAATTTCCTTCTGGAATCCGCCTGAAGCTTCTCTTCAACCTGAAATGATGATGAAAGCGTGTGCTTGCCGCTAATGTGATCACAGTGCACTCCCTGGAAATCCCTCCAGGAAGTCTAATGGCTGTGGGGTGCCCCAGAGGGGGAGGGACAGCTGTAGCCCGTGTGGCAGGGGTCACAGGCACGTGCAGGCTCTTGAGGCGCCATCCCCTGGGGGAAAGGCCAGGCTCTGCACCCTGGGCTCTACAATATTTGTCCTACCCTGGACTCCACTCCCAGCTCAGTCCCTCACAAGCCAGATGACTTTGGGAAAGTCATTTCACTGCTCTGGTGACTCAACGTCCTCATCTGTCAAATGGGACGATGACACTATTATCCCCCTTGAAGAGTTTCGGGGGGGATTAAACATGCCTAGAACAGTGCCAGCACCCGGTAAGGGCTCTGTGTTATGTGCTGTGAGACCTGTAAAAGGTGGGGAGAGCTACCCCACACAGCATCCTTCTAATACCCTGGGTAACTGGCCCATCATGGGTACTTGGTAAATGTTACCATTGGGTTTTGGATCGTAACTATTTGCTGTTGCCATTTTTTGCACACTTACTGAGGAGGCTTGACAAGCAATGGCTATTAAAGAATTGCAGCCTACAAAAAAAGACGTTTCTGTAGGGGGTGGGTGGGGGTGGGGGATACCTACTTATCTGGCCTCGCTTGGCTGACAGGCAACTCTAGGCACGCTTGGGCATGTTCGATGCTACCCTCTGCTGGCCATTATAGTACCCTGCAGCTGCTCAGTTTTTTAACATTTTTGAACAACATTTTTTGAGCACCTGCAGAGCCAAACACTCCGGCACCAACAGGGAATGAAGCAAACTCTCCTAAGGGAGAGGATTTTGTGCCGAAATAACTTCACAAGAAGGGTCACACGGATTTAATAATAATTAGCCCTTCAGAGCTTTCTTCTGAGCAGTATGGTGCCAACACTTCATAAATCAACTCATAAAGAGCCCCCAACTAGCAAGTTACCCTGGGAGATCAGCCAACCTCCCCGGGCCTTGCTTCCCTCACTGCCTGGTCCTTCCAGGTCTAAAAGTGCCCTGACGTTTTCCAAAGCTGTCATGCAGAGCCCGTTCCAGGGCTTTGCTCTGCTATTTGCTCCTCGTGTCAACGACTGGCCTACCTGTCCTTCAGCCCCAAGCCTGTTAGCTCTATTCCTTGTGTCACTGTCACACAGCAGGCCTTTGGTACCTATACCAGAGATTTATTTATTTATTTAAATTTTATTTTATTTTAGTTTTGGAGACTTCATGCCCAGGGTAGGGTGCTGTGACATCATAGTTCATAGCAACCTCAAACTCTTGAGCTCAAGTAAGCCTCTTTTTTTTTTTTTTTAGACAGAGTCTCACTTTGTCACCCTCAGTATTATACTGTGGCGTCACAGCTCACAGCAACCTCAAACTCTTGGGCCTAAGCGATTGTCTTGCCTCAGCCTGCCAAGTAGCTGGGACTACAGGCGCCTGCCACCACGCCTGGCTATCTTTTGTTGCAGTTGTCATTGTTGTTTATCAGGCCTGGTCCGGTTCAAACCTGCCAGCCTCAGTGTGTGTGGCTGGCGCCGTAACCACTGTGCTATAGGTGCCAAGCCCTCAAGCAATCCTCTTGTCTCAGCCTCCCAAGTACCTGGGACTACAGGTGCCTGCCACAATGCCTGGCTATTTTTAGAGACTGGGTCTTGTTCTTTTTTTTTTTTGAGATAGAGTCTCAAGCTTTTGCCCTGGGTAGGGTGCCATGGCATCACAGCTCACAGCAATCTCCAACTCCTGGGCTCAAGCGATTCTCCTGCCTCTGCCTCCCAAGTAGCTGGGACTACAGGTGACTGCCACAATGCCCAGCTATTTTTCAGTTGCAACCATAATTGTTGTTTGGCGGGCCCGGGCTGGATTCAAACCTGCCAGCTCAGGTGTATGTGGCTGGCGCCTTAGCCACTTGAGCCACAGGTGCCGAGCCAGGTCTTGCTCTTGCTCAGGCTGATCTCTTAACTCCTGAGCTAAAGCAATCCGACTGGCTCAGCCTCCCAGGGTGTTAGGACCACAGGTGTGAGCCGCTGTGCTTGGCCATATCAGATTTTTATTGTGTGCTCACCCTGTGTGTGACCTCAGGCCAGGCACTGAGAGTCTCTGGCTTGTGACAACTGGACTCCTTGCCTCTACTGTGTCTCCTTGGTAGTCCTGTGATAGTAACTGAGCCCAGGAGCAGCACCATCTACCAGAACTTTCTGCAGTGAGGAAATGTCCCAGTCTCTGCCATCTAACAGGGAAGCCACCTGTGTGTGACTGAGGAAATGAACTTCAAATTTTATTGAATTTCACCTAGTCACATGTGGCTTATGGCTCTGCCACCGTAACTAGAGTCAGACAAATCTGGCTTCCCGTCTTGGCTTTGTCACTTACTGGCTAGGTGGCTTCAGGTTAGTTATTATACTCTGAACCCTTACTCGCTCATCTGCAGAGTGGGCATAAGCAATCTAGATCACGGAGTTGATCATGGAGTTTCTAGATCACGGAGTTTTTGCAAAAATGAAAAGAGATTAAATGTTTGACATACTGCTACTGCTTAGTCCCTGGAAAATTGGAGCTATCATTTTCGCCATTATTATTAGTTACAAATTTAATCACATAAGCCCCCTATTCAAGAATCTTCAGTAGCTGCGAGATGTCTAGGGTTGTATGTAGCTCAAGCTCTAAAACTAATGGAAAATACCAAGCTGAAGAATCAAGAGGCTCATATGAACTCCAGATGGGATAAATAATCCCACACCTAGATAAAACATAATTAAACTGCTGTAAATTAAAGGGAAAGAAAAATTTAAAAAACATCCAGAGAAGAACATCACAGACTGGTACAATAGTCGGGTTCATGGTTTACTCCTAAGTAGAAACAATTAGAGCTGAAAGAAAATGGAATTACATATTTAATGCTATCCATAATGTGCTGAAAGAGAATAATTGCCACATAGAATTCAATACAAAGTCGAAATATGTTACAAAAATGAAGGTTAAATATTGGCATTTTCAGATATACAAATACATGGACACCCATGTGCACGCATACTCCCAAGAGAATCTGTGGCCAGCAGAGCCACTGCAGAAAAGTAGTAAAGGATGTTCTTTAGTCAGAGAAAAAAATGATCAGAGATGGAAGAAAAAAATACAATAATAATGTGTGGATATGAATATCACCTGCTGTAAAAATATTATCTTTGGAAGTTTCAAATAGAGAGTAAAGTTTAGAAAATGACAGTAATGGCATGTAAGTCTGGAGGGAGGTAAACGAAGTTAAAAAGTGTCAATGCCTAAGCTCATCGTATCATCAAGAAGGTCATAATTATTAATAAATACTGGATTTTGCCAAGTTGGAAATGCATGCTGTAATCTTTAGGATAACCATGAAGAGAGTTGTAGAAGAATGAAAAACTTAATAAAAACATTAGATTTTGATAAGTCATGAATACAGGCTGTATTTTTTTTTTCCCCAGACCTTTTCTGGTAAATTGTCTCCCTACTACTACTACTAAAAATAAAAAAAAAGTAAAAGAGTGAAAAATTTCTAAGCTAATATGGGGAAAAAATGAAACAATAAAAACCAACTGACAAGAAGGCAAGAATGAAGAGAAGAAATATTGTACAGGTGGTACAACTGACAGTGAGCAAGAAGGTAAATGGAAGCCCCAATAGATCAGCAATTACATTAAATGTAAATGGACTAAAAGACAAAGACTATCAATATGACTTCATAAGAACTACATGCTCTTCACTACAGATATAAACCTAAAGAAAGATTGACAGAAAAAATTATGAGAAAGGTACACTATGAAGATTCAGAAGAAAGCTGGTGTAGCTGATGGAGCTATCTTATTAACAAAGTAGACTTTAGGGGGAGAACGAGGAATATCTTGTGATGGTCAAAGATTTGGTTCAATAGGAAGTAATACAATTGTAAATTTATACGCACCTACTAATATAGCCTCAAAATACATAGATCAAAAATGCTAGAAAATGAAATAGGTGAATCCACACCACATTAAACAACATACCTCTTTCAATGACTGGCAAAACCAACAGACAGAAAAAAATCAATAAGCACATTTAAGTTCTGAACATCATTAGCAAACTTGATTAAATGGACATATATGGAACATTCTTCCTAGTAACTGCAGAATACATACTCTTTTCAAGTGTACAGGCAGGGCATAAAACAAATCTCTATTAAGATCAGACAAATGAAGTCACACAGAAGGTCTTCTCTGACCACAGTGTAATTAAGCTAGAAATAAGCAACAAAAAAGTGACCAGAAAATCCTCACATCTATTGAAGTTACGAAATAACTTCATAATATCCCAAGGATGAAAGAAGAAATAAAAATGGGATTTGGAAAATATTTTAATTTGAATAATAGCGAAAATACTACATACTAAAAATTGTGGAATGCAGCTAAAGCCTTTCTTAGAGGAAAATTTATAGCTCTGAAAGCAGTTTGATCCCCTGTTCACGACTGCAACCATTTTAAAGAAAAATATATCCAAGTAAGTTCATTTTCACTGATGCTGTATTTTTCAGAGTGACGTCCATTAAACTAATGGTTTAACAGATTTCTACTGGTTTTCATTTTAATTTTTATTCTTCTAAAATTATTTTTATCTGCATCGATTCTTTTCTGGGTAAATTGTACAATTATGACTTGATTCACCTGATGTTTTTCTGGTCCCTTTCAAATATTTCCTAACCAGAGCTGTCATCATGTGATTTGTGCTCCTTGTTTTTACTGAGATTATATAATTTGTTACCCAGATTATATTTTGCACATCTAAACCTTTTCAAGAATATTTTATTTTTCCCTCAAGTTTTAGTTAATAACAAGTTTTACTCCCTGTAGGTTGAGCTATTGGTTTTAACCTTTTGTTAATTATTTCTCCAAGTCTATTTACATCTGGACAATTTTTTCAGACCTCCATATTTATCCACAAGATATGATTTGTCAGATAGATTCTTGTCTACTAGACATTTTAGCTCGTGGAGGGTTTCATATACTTCTAGCTTCTGCTGTTTTCATCGTTTTAACTTCTGGTGTTTAGCCTGACATTCACGTTAAGTAAAAATTGGAGAAAATACTGGATTGTTTGCTTTTATTTCTCAGATCATCCTTGAGGGAATTCCCCTCAAAATTCCCTTCCTTTTAAGATTTTCTCTTAAAATATTCTTAGTTTTCTCAACGACAACAGTGTTCTCATCAAATAAAGTAGATGATTCAAGTTGAAAGATGATAGATTCTGCCCACGCTTCTGAAGACCCTTAAAGATATCTTCAGTTAAAAAAGTTTGAAATGTGTGTGATCCAGAAGCATATTTGAGACAACCCCTCAATTGGTTCTATTGCCCAAAGAGGCCACCATTGGTTTAAGACAATAGAACTTTCCATGACGATGGAAATGTTTTGTGTCTGTACAATCAGTAGCCACTAACCACACTTAGATATTAGTTATTAGCACTTGGAATGTGGCTAGTGCAAGTGAGGACCTAAATTCTGTTTTGTTTACTTTTTCTGTGGAGACATGGTCTTCCTCCATCACCCGGGCTAGAATGCAGTGGTGCCATCATAGCTCACTGCAACCTCAAACTTCTGGGCTCAAGCGATCCTCCTGCCTCAGCCTCCCAAGTAGCTGGGACTACAAGCACACTACCCTGCCCAGCTAATTTTTCTCTTTTTAGTAGAGATGGGATTTCAGTCTTGCTCAAGCCAATTTTGAACTCTTGAGGTCAAGCAATCCTCCTGCCTTGGCCTTCCAGAGTGATGGGAGCACAGGTGTGAGCCACCTATTTTATTTACTCCAATGAATTTAAACGTAAACAGTCATGTGTGGCTATGGCTACTGTGATGGATAACACATGTCTGTGATACGCAGCTAAAGATTTTTTTCCTTGGATGAGAAGGAACACTAAAGTAATTAAGTAACACTAAACTCACTGGGATCTGGAGGGTTCCAGTGGGTGGGTTTCATTATGAAAAAGTGACAGACAGTTTTAGAAGGCAGCATGAGTAGTGGTTATTCATGGGAGCTTTGGAGTCAGACCCACCTGGGTTCAAATCCTGCCACGATTCCTTTTTTTTTTTTTCTTTGAGACAGAGTCTCAAGCTATCCCCCTGGGTAGAGTGCCATGGCATCACAGCTCATAGCAACCTCCAACTCCTGGGCTCAAGCGAGTCTCCTGCCTCCGCCTCCCAAGTAGCTGGGACCACAGGCGCCCGCCACAACGCCCAGCCATT